>LPNX010959912.1:154290-192123 GCA_001517045.1 Pseudotsuga menziesii
TTTTAAGTTCCATTAGATCGGTCAAATAATATACCATTTTAGGGGTCGTCAAGTGTTATGTGGGAAAAAAGGTAAACCAATAATATTAATGATAATAAATAAACAAATAATAATAATAATAGTAGTAAGAACAAGTAATTCACCAAGTAATATATAAGTAGCATTAAAAAAAGAGCTTAAGAATGACGTTTCTTTAAGGGGGAATGTATGTAATAAACCACATTAAGAAGAATAAATACATAAACTAAAGTAATAAGAATGATGAGAATGGAACTAAAGTAAAAATAATAAAACTTAATAATAAATAAATTAAGAAATCTTTAAGAAATTAATAATTAAGAAATTAGGGAAGCCTTAGCTGTGCACCCACCTCATTAATTGTGCTTAAATATATCGCGTGCCCGTTTTGCTTATACAAATCGCGTACACGTTTTGACTTTATATAACGCGTGCACGTTTTGGGACTGTTAAAACAGTGAATTGTCTTTGTCCGAGAGCAACTTCACTCTGTTTTTATGAAAATTCCAATTAGCGCGCATTTTTTTTCAAGAGCACGAGCATGCCTGTGGAAATACTCACAATCTACACATTCTCCATCATTCCTTTTGTTATGCAGGTGCAGCATTGAGGACATCTTTCATGGTTGAGAAGCACACAGGATAAGATATCAAGCTTCAATGTCATTTCATGGTGATGGTGGATATAACTTTCATTTGCTTATTATTCAAGAGAACCAAAGGTAAATTTTCCCATTCATTACTATTTTGATGGGAAATATGAACAATTGAGAAGGAAGATTGAAGCACCTTGAAGGATCAATAGTTATAAAGCAAGTTAAAGGTTTGGAAGCTTGTAATTGAGGAGCAACAAAAACAAACTATATTGACATTGATCATTGTGGTGATGGGGAATGTACGTAACCGAGGAAGAAAATCAGCAAGGAAGAAGAGACCTCAAGAAGTCATCAAAGAAGAGAGAAAAGAAAAGAATAGACATGATGAATCAGAGGCTTTCTTTGGAAACTAATCCAAATCCAATTATAGAGGATACGACGGTTCATCCTATTAATCCAGCACAAGAAAAAAGGAAGCATTCACTAGAGGGACCTTCAATTTCCACAATACTTGTTGAACAAGCACCCCAAGGAAGTATTCAAGAAGCAAAACGTAGGTGCTCATTAGGGGATGTTTCAAATCCCACATCAAGTCAAAGTGATAAGTTACCATCTCAAGACGAAGCTCATGAAGAGGCGGTGTACATGGAGTCTACTATTGAAGAGGCGTTGGACATGGAACCTACTGTTGAAGAAGAAAATGTTAACCGGACCATCGATGAAGATGTTGGACTTCCACCATCCAACTACTAAGAAAAGAGTGAAGGACAACAAGTTGCTACTGAAATGCCAGAGCGTATTGTTGATGCACTAGATGATAGAAATCCAACCCCCTTACCTCCATTAGAAAGCACACGTCGACGAACTTCGTAGCGTATACAAGTTGATGAAGGACTCCTCAATTCCATTGAAGGTACGCTATCTAAACGTAGTATTGCTTATCAAACTCAACAGATACTAAATAAATATTTTGTTTCTAAATGTGATGGAGATAAATGTAGATTATTTTTATCATTGTTAAAATCTAGGGGCATGAATATTGTTAGGAAATCGTTAGGGATAAAGATGATAAAGCCTTCTGGACCAATTTCTCATATAGTTAAAAACTTAGTAGATGCCTTTGGTAAAATTGGTAAGAACACACGGTCAAAGGACCGCAATGCGGCTCATCGTGTGTTGTCACAAGCAATTGTAAATAAGAACACCATGGTCCTTCATTTTCTCAAGCCTACATCTAAACTAGTTAATTTGAATGTAAAAACCCTCTGTAGGTATTCTATCAGAAGAGAACATCTTGACACAACCGCCCAGACAGATTTTTGGGCCTTTATTGGTCGATTGCCACGTCGTGACATGAAGCTAGTTGATGCAGTGAAGGAGAGACTAGTGCAGAGTTTTTGGCGAGCCATGAATTAATGGGTGGGCCCCACACCCAAATCATTGTGAGCCTCCTTCCAGAGAGGGAATTTGTTTTTTTGCTTAATCGTGATTTCGCTCTCTATGCTTTGGCCTCTTGCCATATGAATGTTTTTATTTTTATTTTTATTTTGGACGTGTAAATCCCCAAGGGCTTGGACTTTATAGTTTGTGGTAGCCCCCTTGGCGCCTGCAAGTCATCGTGTTGCTTACGCAATTAATTAATTGATTTTATTAAGAGTTTAAAGAGACGATTGAACTAAAAAAAGGATGCAATGATCGTATTTCCTTTGAAGGAAACCCGAGTAGTCTCCTCCCGAGGATAAGTTAGACTATGCTGTCTTGATTTTGGATCCAACGGTGGTCCCCGGCGAAGGACCGCATCGTTAGGTGGTTATGGGCAATGAACGCACAATTTTGGTTGCAAGCGTGGCTCCCATCTAGACGCATATACGGAGGCGACTACTCCCATATGCTTGCTTAACGATCGACACTATTGGAGTTGGAGAGGATTTGGCGATGGATCAATGGTCTAACTACCAAATGCATGTTTGAAGAATGGCCCAAATAGGATACATTTTCTTAACAAGCTTCATCTTATGAGGATGGATGCTAATGCACCTAGATTTAACATTGTACAAAACATGATTGACACAATTCAATTCGGTCGGTCCCCCGCTCTTTGGACAAGAAGCCGCGAGTGAGGGGTATCTGGTAAGCCAAATTACCCATATGCTGTCCTCGGGCCTAGTACGATTGTTGTGTGTTTTGGGCTACATCGACAAGGGCGAGAACAAGCCACTGTCAAGACTTTCGAGGTTTATAGTAACTACCAACTTTCGCCGACCGAGAAAGCGTCTTCGAACTTACATGATGTATTGACAATGATAACGGGGAAGGATGGAAGTGTAGAGAGAGCATGGGTGTATTTTAGTTTTGGAATAGCAAAGTTATATCCCACATGGGTAGTGGGGATGGAAGTAATGAAAGGGAGGGGTATAAGTAGGGAAAAGGAAAGCTTGGAAAACATACTTACCTGGGCGGGGTCGATCGATGATCAACAAGGTCGATGGCCTAGGAAGGCCACCTCCATTGCACTTGGGAGGGGGGTCTACCTAGCATCTCCCACTGAGGAGAGTGCACGTCATAATTTGTGGCAGAGGAGGCTCGCGTTCGCGCGGCCTCCACAATAACAACAACAAAAAGAACTACAGCAGCGAGTCGAGTGACTCAGCGAGCTTCCAGAGCGAAAAAACCACAGCAGCGAGTGGGGTTGGTTCATGGTCACATGACGCCCTTCAGTACGGTTCCTCAATCCAACGAGTTGAGTTGCCAGTAGTTGAGAGCAGCCGCCAAGAAACGATTAAGAAGATGCGATTCAATTTGCTGCATGCGTTCGTTCGGAATGTGTGGTAGGCCTTGATATTCTCTTTTCGCTGTGCGTGAGAGAGAGCCAGCCATTCTTATTCTTTGTTTGTTGTGCGAGAGAGGGCGCACTCAGCTCAGCTGTGGGCTGATTGATCGATTCTACAATGATACTGCTCGAGTTTAGCTTTTAGTTTTCAGAACAGTGTTCGTTCTTAGCTGTCCGTTGCGTTGTAGTCACCGTAATTAGGATTACATTCAACTCCCAAAAGCATATGTTGTTAGATCTTCCTCTGTAGGGGGGTGGGTTTGTTAAAACTCGTGGTTTTATCTCTCTCGCAGACCAAGACCAAGGGGTGCTATTATCTTCCCACTCCGACAACACAACAGTTCCCAGTCACCCCTCGTATGTGAATGTGAAGTCGACAACAACATCCACTGTGAGTGAATCGGCCTCCACACCAAAACTAAATCACAAATTAGACAGCGAGTCCACTAAACTAACTACTGTTGGCTGCTGCTGCTGCGATGAAGGGATTCCATGTTGCTCTTCTTGTTATTCTTTGTTGGCTCTGCTCTGCTCCGCGTGACAGACAGGGCCAATGCCAGGACTTGCTCACTACAGTATGTTATGTTCCGCTCCAGGCTAGTTGGTTAGGATGCTCCGCTATGGCTATCACCCGAGAGTACTCTTCTTCTTATTCTTTGTTTGCTCTGTGTGACAGAGTGTTCGTTATCTGAAGTCATCCACACTGATATATTTATTATTCTCCTCTCTTCTGTCTTATATAAACATATCATTAACAGGGTGGGAATTCGGAAAACAGAGCACCCCTCAAACAAAACAAAAATGAAGGCGAAAGGTTACAGCATTGTAATCCCACGCTTTTTCAGTTTACTTGTTGGTGCATACAATTGACAACGCCTGTCAATATATCTCAGCCTTCCTTGTGAATTTATTTCCGATACATCTCAGCCTTCTTTATAAATTACTTCTGATAATAGACTAGACTGTCTGCTCCGTTGTAGTCTAGTTCTTCTTTGTGTGTCTTCTGGTTCTATAATAGGTCCCAGGTGTCTTTGTGTGTCTTGTGGTTCTATAACAGCTGCCAGGTGTCAAAAAAAAACTATTGTGTTTCTCTGTGTCTCTTCTTGTTCTACGACTCCCAGTGTCGAAAAACCAAGGAAATTGTTCTGGTCCTAAAACAATTACAGCTAGGAAATGGTTCTTTTCTTTGCATTGTCTTCTTGGCCTAAAACTCCGAGCGTCAAAAACAGTCAAAAACGTTTTTCCTTGTGTATATTCTTTGTCCAAAATCTCTTACAGCGAGGAAAATGCTTTTTCCTGTGTATCGTCTGCTTGTCCTAAAACTCCCTGGTGTTTGCAGTTGTGTTAGTAAGTCTGACAGGAAGGCAAATGTTTTTTCTTTGCATGTCTTCTTGCCCTAAAACTCCCTGCCCCTGTTGGAAAAAAATTATATATTCACTATTTCAAGCAGTCCAATTTAAACATACACCACTCCCTGTCCCCGTTGGAAAAAAATTATATATTCACTATTTCAATCAGTCCACTTCAAACATACACCGCAATGTGTGTGAGAGCATTCAGAAAAAGCTATTTGGTAACATCAGAATTCAAATCTACATCGCAATGTGCAAGCGGCGCATTTAAAACTTCCTATTTGGGAACGTCAAAACCTATTTAAAAAGGGGCCTACGATACTGTTGTTCTACTTCCAAAAAGTCCAGTTACTACATGCATCAAGAATATTTGCCATATAATACAACAATATCAACTGGCTTAAAGTTTGCCCTACGTTTTAAACCAAAGCAAGGCTGGATTTGATACCAGAAACCTTTTCTCTGAACTCTTGTTCATTAAGAGTCCCTTCCTCCAGCCAAAGAGCTTAGCTTCATAACTGGTCCGCCAGGATATTGGATTCTCTATATACATGTGCAAATGGTATATCTTCAAATCTCGCTTTAACCTACAATATATTTTCGAATCTCACTTCAACCTACAAGAACTGGTTCACAATATGCTCCAACAATAAGCTACTCAATTCGCATATTTGGTTTTCCCAAACCATTATCAACTTCTCCCCAAATACTTGTAATCTTTTGGGTCATTGTTTTTAGTTTTCTTCAGTAAAAGCCATATGGCATCAAGTTTTGCTTGTTTAATAGTGCCTGGCCCTGATGCAAACTTTAGCCCACATGGCATCAAGTTTTGCTTGTTTTTAGCAGTGCTTGGCCCTACTGCAAACTTTGATTGATTATGTGTTGTTGATTCGGATATAAAATTGCTCCATCCCCACACATCCCTCGGACACCTCGGCATGCCCCCATCAAAATACCCCAACCCTGTTCAAAATCGGGCTTTTCACTTTCCTTTAATTCTTTGACTGGATTTTCATTGGAAGAAGGCCGGTTTTTATTGCAAGCACTCCTAGTGATACGGGCCACATGTGGTGGAGTGAAATCGAAACCCTAGAAGATCGTTTGGTTTCTTGATAGCCAAACAAGCCATATCATATAGCAAGACAGGGCCATACAAAAAAACCTTCAAGTTTTTAACTCACTTACCGACAACCCATGAACAAAAACAATCTAATAGAGTCTTTTGCTCCCGCTTATTTCTCGCCTTGGTAACCTATAAAAGCTCTGACCATACAACTCTATCCAAAGGGTTGGGAACAAATAAGGTGATTCACGTATTCTTCGTCGGATTTGCACAAGATACACCTTCCTAGGCCGAACTCGGATTTGCACGAGATACACCTTCCTAGGCCCAACTCTATTATCTTTTGGCAATTATTTCAAGCTGGGATTTTATTTTCTAAAGATTACCAAAGAAATTAATTTGCTTTCAAAGGACATTATAGCTTCCAAAATGTGGACCGCCACTAAGATCTTTCTCCCACAAAGCCTTCTTCCAGCGATGCCTTGCAATTCATTCTGATGCCCCCTAATATTTTGACCGCTTGAACAAATCAAGAAGCGCTGCGCAATAGGCCTCTCACATACTGGTTCCGCGTTCCCCCCCTTACAAGCTCCTAATATCATATGATGTTGCATCTTCCAAGGACAAAATTCCTAAAAGATGGATATCTCTTAACAACTCCTTTGACAATCTAAAGTTGCCTTTGCGTCTGTTCTAAGGGTCTTCCCCTGTCCTCCTTCTATTCCCTAGTCCAATCTTCCATGCTAACCACTTCCTTACCAAGGGAAAGCCTTTCACTAAAGCTTTCCAAGCTATGGATCCACCACTTGCATTCTTTCTTTATTGTTTGAACCACTCTGTTATAGACTATTTTCCCAAGTATTTGAGCTCCATGACCTTGCCCCACAGTCTATAGACAAGTAAACTCTTTGCAGCAAGAGCTACACTAAATTAATGCATATATTTTTAGGCCCCGGCCTCCCACTGCTTACAGGTTTGCCACTTTATTCCATTTGACTAACATAATTCCTTTTCCCCTCTTGGGCCAGTCCACAAAACGCTGAAGCATACTTTCCTGGGTTTAGTTTGAATTCCTTGGGGATATGGAAGATGGCCATCTATTAGATACGAGTGCTTCATAATACTACCTTGAACAAGACTAGTTTGCCTCCACTAGAGAACCATGTTTTACACCATAGAGAAACCCTAGCTTCAATTTTGTTACACAACTGCATACAATCTTCAAACCTACAGTTGTTAGGGTTTATGTTAAAACCTAGGTGCTTTAACCCATGATCTAAATTCCAGACATCCATATTGAAATAGTTTTACCATTTGAACTTTTTCTCCCTTAGACACCTCGTCAAGCATCGTCGAGGACTTTGTCATGTTGATTTCCGTCCCCGTGGCCTTGCAATATATGTCCAAATTTTCTTCGGTACTTCGTTACTCTCTTATAAACCCAAAAAATATCACGATGTCGTCAATAAACAACAAAGGAGACAGCCATATATATCATCACAGATTTCCCCTACTTTTACTAACCCTCTTCTCATTTCATCCTTGAACAGCATACTCAAGCCTTCCACTATTAGCGTAACAAGGGGAGGGGGAGAGAGAGCACCCCTTGTGCAACCCTTTACCAGAATTGAAAAAAATTTGCGGGTGACCCATCCGTAAGAACTACAAAAGACGCATATGAAATATATAACCCATTTTCCGTTGCATAGTTTGCAAGCTCGTGCTCATTTGTAACAACAACTATCTTATAAAAAGCCAATTCACCTTGTCATATGCTCTAGCAAGATGCAACTTCGTCACCGCTGTTGGAAAATTTTGCGTTTTGATTGAGTGCATGAGTTCTTTAGCAGTTCCCATGGCATTGCGGATTTGGTTATTGGAGAGGAATTTGAATTGCTCTTCAGAGATTGCGCTAGACAAAATTACTTTTAGCCTATTTACAACAGTTTTGAATACCAGTTCATAACCCAAACTGAATAGAGGAACATTCCTAAACTCATTGAAGGAAGCTGGATCCTGATATTTTGGGATAAGTGCCACGAAATTATGGCACCCTTCTTTTCAGCTAAGTGCTACAGAGAATGGTGGATGGGGTATCCTTCTGTTCAGCAATTTGACTGTTATACAGAGGTGTACATACTCCATCCCCTTCCCTTTTAAACCTGTGACCTCCAAGGAATAAACACATTCTTAACTGTTAGGCCCATTCGAGCTGTAATAATGTTAATGCCAGGCTATCAGCCATTGGTATTGGTTTGGGCATGGACTTGTTGCATTTGTATTAGGGAATTTTTCATTGTCTAATCAAGAGAATGAGATCCAGCCCACAATACAGCTGGAGTCGGAACGAGATTTACAGTTCACTTATATCATTTCTGTGCATTATCACTTAATTTGGTTTACCATTTTCGTTTGAAACTGAGCAGATGAATAGTAATGTCGGGCTGTCAGCCATTGGTATTGGCTTGGGCATGGACTTCTTGCGTTTGTATGAAGGCAGATTTCATTGTCTAATCAAGAGAATGAGACTCAGCCTGCAATACGGCTGGAGTTGGAATGAGATTTACAGTTCAGTTTATATCATTTATGTGCATTATCACCTAATTGCTAAAGTATATCTAATGATTGGTTTACCATTTTCATTTGAGACTGAGCAGATGAATAATACTGTCAGGCTATCAGCCATTGGTGTTGGTTTGGGCATGGACTTGTTGCATTTGTATTAGGGAAGATTTCATTGTCTAATCAAGAGAATGAGACTCGGTCTGCAATGCGGCTGGAGTTGGAATGAGATTTACAGTTCACTTGTATCATTTATGCGCGTTATCACCTAATTGATTTAGTATATCTAACGTTTGGTTTACTATTTTCATTTGAAGCCGAGAAGATGAATCAAGTGTATCAAGAAACATCTGACACGATCTCAGAGATGAATGAATATATACTCTAACGCATGCAGGACATACGTATCTGCAGTTGCTAAGCATAGGAGTAAAACATCAAAACATGAATACAAGAAAACAGAGAGAGTAACAAGAGCAAAGGCATTCAAAAACCTTGGACTTGACTTCACAATAATCTAACCCTGGCACATTTCTATGGGCTTTTAATAATCTGGACTTTTCTCACGCAGGGTAAGCTTCTAAAAAATGTTCACTCAAATTGTTTCTGTCAAAATCATTGTCATTTCTTGGTTGTAGGGAGCTCTAGATCACACCTTTCTGACCGCTCTAAACCATATTGGCTCTGAATGCTCTGTTATTCACAAATAGTACAAGTTAGCAGCGAGCTATTGTATTAGAACTTTATTATGTTTGTGCTTATGATGATCTAACTTATTCCTTTGATGCTAGGTGTTTAGTTCTGGTTTGGGTTCACTGACTTGGTCGGCTACTAGGTTATGGGTTGTGGTGGCCTGATTGGATTAAAGAGGTTTATAATTGAGGCCGTGGGAGCTGAGTCAGAGTCCAGACTAAACTCATCGCAGTTATTTTTTCGGAAAAAATATGTTTTTGTTGGTGTTTTGCAATGTTGGGTTGTTTGATTTATTTGATTACCTTGTCTAATATTTTTCTTTCTTTGGTATTTCAGTGATACGTTCTTTCCATGGGCGTTCATATTCCAGTTATACGCCCCTCCATCTGGCTCAGATATTTTGAAGTAAAGAGCTTAATTGCATCTTTCAGGACGAATTCCTGCGCTAAGTTTGAACTGCCTCGAGATTTTTCCTGCCCTAAGTTTGAACTGCCTCCAGGTTTCTGTTCAGAAAGGTATTCACAGGATCTGCCTCACAGCAATTGAACTAAGTGAATTAGCCGATTGCAATGTTTTACCAATCTTTGTAGATCATCTATCACCAAGTCAGAGAAACCTGTGAAAATTTATGTCAGACCAACCGCGAGGCCTGGGGATTTTTGTTTTTTGGAAAGAGCTCCCGATTGTTTTTATCTCCTCTGTCTCCATATCTATCTTCATTTCATTATCGATCATCTTTGGAATTGACTTGATGATCTTCATGATATCCCAGTATTGGCTTCCTCCCGATCATTATAAATGTTTTTTAAGTACTCTCTTCCCACTTCAGCCATCTCCTTGAATGTTTTCACTCTAATGCCATCAAAATTATTGATTTCCCGAATAGTATTTATATTCCTTCTATGGAAAGCAAACCAACCTGTGGAAAAACTTGGTAATCCCATCGCCCTCTGAGATCCAAATGGCTCTGCGTTTTAGCCTTCAATCAAGTATTTCATTTTACCTTCAAGTTCCTCTTCTTCAGCAGTCCAGTATTGCATTTCGTTTTACCTTCAAGTTCCTCTTCTTCAGCAATCCAGTATTTCATTTCATTTTACCTTCAAGTTCCTCTTCTTCAGCTATCGAGTGTTTCATTTAACCTTCAAGTTCCTCTTCTTCAGCTATCAAGTATTTCATTTTACCTTCAGCTCCCCGAGGGAATTGGATTCTTGTTTCTAGAGATCTTTCCTTCTTATTTTTTAAGCAAGCAAAAATTTGAACCCACACTGTAGCTTCTTCAAACTCTGCGTTGTTATCTAGCTTCTTCCACATCCTTGAGATAGATCCTTCCTTTTTCGCAAAAATTTGACCCCACACTGTAGCTTCAAAATTTAGCTCTCTCATATTTTCCGCGAATTCCCAGTACTAGTGTCTGTCATAGTGTCTCTAAAGAATGCCGCAAATCCCCAGTACTAGTGTCCGTCATAGTGTCTCTAAAGATTGCCGCAAATTCCCAGTACCAGTGTCATAGTGTGTCTCTAAAGAATGCCAGAAGAAAAAGTGAAATCAACAGAAGAAAAAGTGAAATCAACAGCTCTTGGGACGAATCGGAATCGTAGTTTCTAATGGCGCTAGTAGGGGGGGCCAAAGCAAACTCAATTCACTCCAACGAATTGAACCAATAGTTTATCAACAACTAATTCCATCGAAACACACACGCACTTCCTCCCTCGCTGTTGTTTTGTTTTGTGTTGTGTTGTTGGGGTGCGCCACGCTGGTGTTGTGGTGTTGTGTTGTGTTGTTGGAGTGCACCGCACAAGCTATCTATCAGATATTAAACCCTGCCCCTAAATAAATACATTTAATATCATGTGCTTCTATCAGATATTAAACTGATAAGAACAGATACAACACTTGATCTTAGCCAAAAGGCCGAGAAAGGTATGCTTTTCTCTTTCAACTCTGCACCTTTTCTATTATCCTCCCTCTCCGTTATCTTACTTATTAATGCATGTGGGATATATATCATTTACATCCTTTCTAAATAACAAGCCGTTTTAATATTTTCTTGCTTTCCAATAATACTTCAATTTTGAAGTGCCAATCTCATCATACTATTCATACCCTCTTTTTTCTCGTCTCTTTTACATGAACCTCCTCATAGTATCCAACGATTTCTCACTTAGGTATCCCATGCACCGAAAAGAATGAAACACTCGGGAATAGAGTCGACAACAAGGGACATGTGTGTTGTTATTGAAAGTTCGCCCAAGCCTATGTCCAAATATATGACAAGTGGGGATGAGGTCCAAATTACTCATGTTTTTCAGAAGAAAAAAAGGCTAAAAGTTGAGAAATATATAGAAACTTTTCGAATATTGAAGGCAATGCGAGTAGGCGAGTTCCATATTACTAATAGTAGATAAGAAATAAGATCTAAAGTGAGAATGCTTTTTCCCACCAACATGGAGAGTGCCATTAAATAGGCAAGACAAAAGATCTAAAGTGAGAATGTTTTTTTCCCACCACCATGGAGAGCGCCATTAAATATGCGAGACAAACACAAAGAAAACAATTCTCAATTAAGATGTGTTTGAAAACATGGTCTACACAAACATGACACAGATTTTCGCGTTCACGCATATGCTTCTATTGCTACCAATGTGATCCATGCAATTTGTTTGAACCCTCTCGACCGTTGTAGCAAGTTTCGGCAACTTGGGTGCAAATTTGGGTTTTCCTCTTTTGGTGTCATTTCTAGGCATCAAACGTTATTTTTGGCCCCCAAAACTGTTGTGAACTTAAGTCCCCACACCCTTCACATGGTTTTTCTCATCGAGAACTTTTGTATGAGCTTTGGACCTGATTCAAACTTCATGCGCAATAGTTACGGCCCTGACACCATCAGTTTTTCACGTCAATGTCAGTGACTCTTGGCCTTCCATGCCTCACGTCTTCCCCTTCTTTTTCATTTATGAAGTTCATTGCAAGCAAAGAAAACCTAGTCTCGCCTTTTGCAGAGAGTTTTGCACCTGAGAGTAGCTAAAACATCTCTTCTTAGAGATTGCCACCACCATCCAATCGACCATTTGATAATAATGCTTGCAATCTTCTACAATGTGCGTGCGTGTTTCATTCTATTTACTTGTTTCTACAAATGTGCTTAGTTAATTGTCGATATACACGTTAACTTCCATGGATTAGTGTGTGTCAACCATATTCTCACCTCAATCTAGATCAACGGTGTTAGAGCCTTATGTTGCCCAATGCATGCCCCTCCAACGAGGTCAAGGTAGAAGTAGTTAGTAACAACAGAGGTGGGATCGATGAGATCAAATATGAACATAAGAAGATTTGACAAGTAAAAGGCCCGCAATGGCACCTGAATCAACGAAAGTTAGCTCAACGGGCAGAAGATCGATAGGATGTGTAAGTCTATGAAAGATAAGAAGATAAGTGATAATGATAACGCATTAAAGTACAAATATCAAAGAAAGTAGTCAAGTTCAAGTAATAAATGGTCGAAGAAAGTAGTCAAGTTCGCTACGATATAGAAGGCCGGTGGTTGAAGAAGCCACTAGTAGATGGTCGACCATGACTTTTAAATCGCAGATTTTTAATTAGTGTGGAGAAGCGCCGCTTAGGTGCAACACGATACTCGATTTAAGAACAAATGCCTACGGCGATGTCGTTCTCTTTAATAAACTTTGTAAATATTTTTATTCATAAATGAGAACCTGTAATCTGTTATGCTCGCATGGGGTTTTATGAGGTATGCATTTAAAACAATCGCAAACAATGTTATGCCATGCAATTAAATGTTTGGACGGTTTAATAGAACAATATATAGGCACAAGTGTAATGTACCATTTTCTTTTAGGTAGTGAATTTTCTTTCCTTTTTGTAAATGGAAAAAAGGATCATACTTAATGTCTAGGAACGAGGCAATTATACACAAATTAAAAATTAAAAGTAAGCATTTTTATATTTGTAGAGTGAATGACAAATAATATAGATATATTTATTGAAAAATTACATTCTGTATATTTCAACCTTTTGCAACTTATGTAGTATTGTTTTCGGTAATGGATGTAATTTTTTACAATATATGTATAACGAAGGTGCATTGAAGGGAATGAAGATGATTATGTAACAGGTTTACGATGTAAATTGTTTTATGAAATGGGAATCTGTTTCTTGAAGTAAAGGTTAGTAGTTATATAATGATCAGAATCTTATATTAAGTAATATAAGTTATATAATGGAATGTGTTTCCAAAATAGGGTGTGCCGCATAAGAAGATTGGACATAATTTGGTTTGACAAGTAAAAGGCCAACCGGAAGTGAGTAAACGGCACCTAAATCAACGAAAGTTAGCTCGGCAGGCAGAATATCGATAGGATGTAAGTCTGTGAAAGATAAGAAGACAAGTGATTATGATAACGCATTAAAGTACAAATATCAAAGAAAGTAGTCAAGTTCAAGTAATAAATGACGTAAAAGGCAGTAAAATACTATTAAGAATAAACTCACAAAAGTTCACCATGTCCCCGATAAACCCCATGGGCCATCGAGATCGAGAGAATTCCATCAACCTAGTACGGATCAATAAAAGTGGTAGTGATATTGAAGAGATGGGAATTGTGACGGTGAGAGAAGGTGGTAAAATAATAGGACCATTGCGTCATAGAAAATCGAGCACAACACTAGATTTCAGATCATTAATAAATTAAAGAGAGATGAATCAGGTCGGGTTGCATAGTTGAAGACATATAAAGCTTGGCGCAGTGATGAAGCTATGGAAACGTCAAAAGGAGAAATGGGCAGGCACAGTAATAAATATTTTACAAGTCAACAGTCATAGGGTTTTAAGCATGGGATCGTTGATGTAATTACGAGGTTTGAAAGAAGAGTCAACAAAGTTTATTGTTAGAATGTACCGTAATGAGAAGACATAGTGAGCAAGAGTTGCCTCGGTCAATGCAAAAATGATTCACAGCTTGACCATGTTTCCAAAATAAGGGTTTCTTGTGAAGAGTGGCATGGCAATTTTAACACATGCGTTGGAGAAGTTTTCACAAGATACCAAAACAAGAAATTCCAAAGCTTTGTCACTCATCAAAGGCACATACAAGTTTGTGTGTTGGATAACACTATCATTTTAGTTTATCTCGCAGTCGTGTGTAGGATCTCTAATGCCCCTTTCCATTTATTGGACAACATATTGACATATTGTTCGAAAAACAAATAAACAAGCAATAAAACCAGTCGCGCAAATGAACAATAAACATAGATTTACAGTGGAAAACCCTAACAAGAAAAACCACCGCCTTAAATATTCTCACCCCTTTTGTATCGCTTCAAAACTTATCGTAGTGCTCTCTTCTCACCCCTTTTGTATCGCTTCAAAACTTATTGTAGTGCTCTCTTCTCTTTATAACAATAGTCTCATGACATCGAGGTTTTCCTCACCCCTTGTTATAGGCTCATTACTTAAGTGTGACCCCCTCATCTAATCTCAACATTAGAATATACGTGAGATGTCGATCTAATCTCAACATAGGATCAAATGTGAGCCATTGATTTGTCCCAAATATGTAACTTGGACTTCAAAACCATTTTGCATTAATATTCCAACAAGCCGCCTTAATGTTAGTTAAATGGGATATGGTGGTGCTTAACAATGGGTTACATTCCAAACTTATGAAGATGGGATTGCCCTTCTATTCTAGGAGTAAATATGCTATAGAGTCGCCTTCTTTCAACAAGAAGGATGTAGGCCCACAACTCTCTTTTGATGCCCACGCAATTGATGTTACTTTAGAACCACGGTTATCTTGCTGTCTCTTATCGATTTCGCAAGTGTTGTTGGGCAATCAACTAAGATTGTGATGGTAGGTGCCCAATTTGAGTTCCTAAGTCAAGCATAGTATCTTGTGACAAAACGTTTACTAGGGATGTCATCTACGAATGTGGGGAGACATCCCTTGGGATTTTCCGCAAGGTGTTCCTATACACACAATTACAGAGGAAAATTAGTGTACGTTGATGGGTTGACTAGGTATGCTTCCCCGAATTTGTGGATGCCATTGTCATGGCCCCAATTCAGCGCTCGTCGTTTGAACAATCGAACGGGACATGTGGCGCTGCCCGGGAGGCAACTTGGAGGCTTGGCCGCCCAAGCACCTACCGACAGACTACGCCTCTCTGTTGCGGAAGCTTTTAACGCTTAGAATTATTTCAAGTTATCTTCTTACACTTAGTTAACGTTCAACAAACACTTAACCAAAAAGACAACACAAAAATAAGAGGGGGTTTCCACACCGCAGAGCCACTAAAAGCATTTTACATTAACAAGAGTGGGAGCGCCCTTAACTCGGCTAATACTCCCGTGCGCGCCCAACCGGCTAAGGAGGCGCTCTGAAGTGCGCTCGGCCCCATGGCCGTGACATCCTCCCCCACTCAAAATGCTTGCCGACCTCGGCAAGGTGTCTCCAAGGGCCTCGTCCCGGAAACCTGACTCCTCTATCGTCGCAACCGTCCAACTCCCTGTCGTCGCAACAATCTGAGCTTCCGTAGAAGCTCTTCCGCATCTATGGCTTCTAACCACTTACTCTGCAACTAGAACTCCCTTCATTTCTTCCTGCTTCTACCCGTTGCGCCCTTGTGATTTGATCGATTGGGTAGATAGTCCAACCGAAGCATCTCGTCACAAGATGAAATTCTTCGTTCTGAAACCAACTTTCCTCGGCTCTTTTCAACATCCTCTAGCCAACTGCATTTTTCATCTAAGACCCCTTGTATTCTGCTTGGCAATCTTTGTCTTTCTAGGTCACCCCTGCAAGGTGCCTAAGGCCTCACCGCCGTCGCCGGAAGTAGCGAGCCTAAGTTTCGCTAGACCAAGTGAGAAGAGATGGGCGATGCCATAGGCCATTGTCGCTCGTGCCTTCATCACATATGTACCTGAGTGCAGCCTTGGTTGCGGCGTCCCCGTAACTAAGCTCTTTCAAACGAGCCAAGTACCCCTCAAACTCTGTGCCATCATATGTCAAAGTGCTCACCTGTGCTGCCTCCTTGAAACCTTTTGGTGAGTCTGCAAAAGACTCTTCTCTGGTCTTTTCCAGTCACCATTTTCTCTTAGCTTTCTTCTTCGCATTCTTACTCAACCCTTTGCATGGATCGTCCGTCTCCTTGCAAATTTCCAAGCTACCCGAAGTCATTGTCGCTTCTGGTGTAACTTGCCTTTGCAGTTCGTTGACAACAATGGCTTCATTAGCCTCCCCCTTGT
Source organism: Pseudotsuga menziesii (assembly GCA_001517045.1). NCBI lineage: Eukaryota > Viridiplantae > Streptophyta > Pinopsida > Pinales > Pinaceae > Pseudotsuga > Pseudotsuga menziesii. Next base: position 170,671 of record LPNX010959912.1, read on the forward strand.
CTTGCAAGTGCTTGCTCTCCAAAAGCAAAAGGTCTGCCTCCGCTTCACTAGGACGAAAACCCACTTGAGCCAACTTTTCCTGAGTTAGCTACGATTCCAGAATGCCCATCGGAAGAACAAAAAACTACACTATGTCTGCTGCATCACGTAACGGATAATCTTCAATGGCGTTTCTGTCACAGCGAGTGTTCTCCTCTGAAATCTGATGTTCTTCGTTTCTCAGGTTCAACACCGCAACATGCTTCCCCTCCTCGTCAAGTCTTGGCTTAAGCTGTGCTTCATATTCTCGAAGGCGCAAAGAGCCAATCTCTCGTTGGACTGCCTCTAGTCGTTTCTCCAATGAACGCAAGTAGAACGTACAACCTACTCAATGCTGCTTCTCTTGTCTTGTTCTACCGAGGTGTGTTGTTGATGTATATGTCGTTTTGAGATAAGTTTCTGGGCTTGTTAGGGTCTTCGACAATATGTACCGAAGACATCCTAGGCCAACGTCCCAACTTGCTCTTCGTCATCAAAGGAAAACTCCATGCTCTTAACTCTCCCAAGAAAACTAAGCGACCTACGTGCGGAACCGGCACAGCCTTAGCCAACCGAAGGAAATATTGTCCAAGGATCGCCAAGTGATAATCCAATGGAACCACCTTCAAGTCAAATCTCCCTTGCCATCGTCCAACTATGAGAGAATATGCATCTACTCTTCCTATCACCGACTTCATCTCAGATTTCACCGCTTTGAACCGTGCTTGGTTGACTTTGAGTGAACTATGAAGTGATGATACCGTTCTGCTGCTCACCAAACTGTGAGTAGCGCCTATGTCAACAAGTGTGGAAACTCTAAGGCCACTAACCGTATCTTCCACAAAACTCAAACTTTGTGGGTTGTCCTCTTGAGTTCCCTTCACTTCTCTAATGCAAGCATGCACTGCTCGCACAGCTTCTATGATTTATGCGGATGGTTGAGGTGCCTTCAACACACTCAATGACGTTAACCTTGCTGGGGCATTTTCTTGACCACGGGCTGCTTTCTCAGGGCAGTCCCTTGCATAACGGTCCTTCTCGCGAACGTTGCAGGCAATAAGCTTCTTTTCTGTTTCTTTCAACTGCTTCTGACGAACTCTCTATTGAGTGTTCTTCCCTACCTTCAACTTGGTCTACGGGTGTCGGCAATTGAAGCATCTATAGTTTTGGCTACGAAACCAAGTCTCGGAATGCACTCTCCATTCCTTGAACTCTTCCTAGCACTTCTTCGTCGCGCTTTCCAGTTTCTCTGTCAACTTTGACTCCCTTCCCATGGATCCATCCATCGCAGAGATATCCAACTCAGTTGTCCAACGAAGCTTCAACTTTCCCAGGAGCACTTCAATGGTACCCCATCCTGAGTTCGCCATCCTTCTTAACAACTCACTTCTTCACTTGGCGCTTCCAACAGCGGCCTCGCAAGGAGCAAAGCCGCCTGCTTGCGAGTGCGAAGCACTCCCAACAAAGCCTCCAAAAATGGCGCACTTGCCTTGGCTTCCGAAAACCGTCCAAGTGCACCTTCGTTCTGTTGCAGGCACACTCTAGTGCACTTGGCACCCTGACACACTTAGCACACCTCCTACCTTGTTGCAGGCGCGCACTTGTTCCTCAAACACACCTCCTTCCTTGCTGAAGAGCTCGTCTTCCTTGTCTCTGGAGCGCACTTCTCTAACGCATTCCTTCGTTTACCGTGGCGTGTGCCTCCATCTAGTGAAACGCACCCTCACTAGCGCACTTCCGTTTGTTGTAGCGCACGTCTTACCCGGCACGCTACCTTCGTTCGTCGAGCGCCCCACCACTTGGCGCGTCGCCACGGTCTGCTGAGCGTGCAGCTCTATGAAGCGCGCATCTTCCTCAGAAAATGTCTCCATCTTGAGCGCACGTCTCCACGGACGCTCGTTTCTGCGGGCACCTTCTTCCCTACGATGGGCGCTGCTGCGGGTGTGTTCCTTCACCGCGGAGCGTGCTTCTGACCGGCACGTTGCTACGAAGCGCTACTTCCGGGCACGGCTTCTGCTGACACCCGTGGGCGCGTTCCGTCGACGCCCATTTCCTTAGCGCCCCGGCTGCTATGAGGTGTTCCACGATCGACCTCTGAGATGTGGCTTCCTATCGGCTACACAAGCTCCTCCTCGAAACCACCTTAGTCTTGGCAACAATGTCTGCTCCAATGCTGCCGCAGAGCTAAGCTCTGATACCACCTGTCACAGCCCCAATTCAACGCTCGTCGTTTGAACGATCGAACAGGACGTGCGGCACTACCCAGGATACAACTTAAAGGGTTGGCCACCCAAGCGCCTACCGATAGACTACGCCTCTCTGTTGCGAAAGCTCTTAACACTTAGAATTATTTCAAGTTATCTTCTTACACTTAGTTAACGTTTAGCAAACATTTAACCAAAAAGACAACACCGAAATAAGAGTGGGGTTGCCACACCGCAAATCCCTTGAAAGCGTTTTACATTAACAAGAGTGTAAGCGCCCTTAACTCGTCTAATACTCCCATGTGCGCCCAACCAACTAATACGCACAAAATATAGAGATTGCAAAAACAAGCCAACAAGGTGTCATCACTGACGTCTGCTGCAGCTAGTGCACCCAGTGGTGAAGATCACAGAGAAGAACGCCCAGTTAACAAACTTCGTCACCTTGCTTCATGCTACTGTGTCTCCGTTCTCTGCTTCCAACTTCGCTTGGAAGCCACTTCTTGCTTGACCACTTCTTGGATTAAATGCCTTAGCGCTCTTAGGATCCGCTTTTATATGGGAGTGCTCTTGGCCTTGCCAAGACGCGCGCTCCCCAACGTTCGCATTACTCCACCACTAGGTCCACTTTAGTTTCCATGCCGTTGGCGAAGGTGGGCGCTCCAACTGAACATGCCACCTCCTCATGTGCCAATGGCCTCCCTCGGTTCCACTTGCGGGAGTCTCCTTGGCGTCGTGTCTTTCCGTGGGTTGGGCGAGCCCGCCGACGCTGACTTCCGATCTCCACATGCAAGCGCACAAGAGCACGTGCTTCCTTCGTCCGTGTCACATGAGTGCTACCTCCTTGGCGCTCTCCCATACTACGCTGAGTGCTCCTCAAGGGCGCGCGCTAGCGCTCCTTACTAACACGTCTTCACCTAGCCGCTCCACCCTCGGTTGGGAGCGCGCCCCTCTTTAGTGCACTTAGCACGTTTGTTTGCCTTGGCAAGGCGCCACCTTGTGGCGTCTCCACTGTCCAACGTTCCGTCGGCGTGCCACTTCGACGTGCGCCCAAGCCAACTACCTGGGCGAGGGCACTTAGACTCTCTTGGGTGTGGGAAGGAGGCGCTTTGAAGTGCGCTCGGCCCCGTGGCCGTGACAACCATCCCTAAGAAACCTATACGTGTACTCTAGTGCACCTCACTATCGGGGATTCGTATCAGGCAACTAACACACAGAACTAGTTCAAATGCCTATCAACGTCAGTCTACATTGGTTAGAATCATTATCTAGTGGAAATATTACGTCGTTAGCGAGATGTGTTTAATAAATTCCCATCAATGGTGATATATGTTGGACATGTGTTGTACTCTTTGTAGGTTCCCAGAGCAAGGGGGCGTGCGGGGCCAACGAGCCACCCGCAAGAAATTTTATGGGTCCATTTTGAGTTGTTTTCGGCCCATTGTAAACTAATTATGGTCAAGGAATCTCGGTTGTAATCTAATATGGGTTAATGGATTAGGGATTTGGATGCTATAATATTGTACTGTAAACATAAGAGATAATATAGTGAGATAGAGAGTGGAGAGACTCTCGTGAGTGTTGTTTTTCCCGGTTTTTGGCTTCCAAGGTAAATATTCCTGTAACATGTGCATAGTTTCCCAAGCCGGTCAATCGATGACGTACCTCTAAGAACAATAGCAACATCTCAATGTGGTTAAGAAGAGGGCTTCGACGCTAATTCTATCAGGAGGGGTGTAGGTGTTTCCCACCGTTTATCCTTCAAAACCTGGACTCGTGGGAGGTTCGTGTTAAGCCACTCTCCTCTGGATGTGTGATGATGACCGTTGGTTGCACACTTGCTGGGGAAATTACGTGGATGTTGGAAACACTTCCACTTACGGTTTATATCTGGATGAAGGTCAATATAGTCGATGCTCCAGTGTATTGCAGGGGAAGAAAGGATATGACATGGAAGATGGAAGCAGGTTAGGGAGGAAGGATGGTTCAAAGTTAGGTGGGAGCGTTGTCTAGGAATTAAATATAGGACGCATTAGTTTTGTACTTGGTTACTACCTTGTTTAGGATACCTGCCTGGTTCATTTATGACAATCTTGGTGCTAAAATTCAATTCATATTGAATTAATGCGATTTAATAAAGGCTCTTGAATGTTGCCAGTTTACTTAATTTACCATCTTGTATGTTGGGTTGTGAACATACATGAACTATATGTTAGAGGTAGCGACTGTTATTATTAGTACGCACGCAAGCTATGTGTCAGATAGGTATGCATCCATAACCTACACGTGTGCACTAGTATTGCCCTAAAAATACACTAGTTATTAATTTATATTATCAATGATTCGATGCATGATGGGTGTGGTGAGAAATTCAATTGTATGCCTATAAGTTACCTTCCATTTAGGGTTTAATTTACGTTTTATTATATTATATAACAAAGCTACATTTTATTCAAGGTTTAGTTAGGCCCATTTCATTAGAAGATTGAATTCATAAATCTTACCAAGGATTTGATTTGATTTAAATTTTGCACGTAACTTGGTCTTGGGTAGGATTTGAAGAAAGGAGGCATTGCTTTATTATTATGGGACCCTCCTAGGAAAGGGGGAAGCCACTCTTCTCCCGAGGGTAGGAAGGATGCAAGGGAAAGGCATAAAGGTGAACATTATATCAGAAGGATCAGGGGTTATAATTTTAAAGAAGGGTTGAGGATCTTGGAAGGGAAAAACATGGAGAGCAGGATACTGGATTGTAACATTGAGCTTGAGCCAAGAACTATTGGCAAGGAATTCTAAGAGGTTACTGGATGGTGTTGCTTTGTTAGAGGCACAAGAATGGAGGGGTAGGAAACCCACCGATTCCTAGAGGTAGGAAACTACATAAGCACCTAGTTGGCTAGGAGGATAGATCACATTTTTGGGCAACACTTGATTGATTCAGAGAGTTGCAAAGGAATGGTATTGCAAAATTAGATAGTCTCTGAGCTAATTTACTATCTCTTTGCTTTGATTGAGTCATTTTAGGTAAATTGTATCAATTATTATGAACATCTACTCTAACTATCAAGATCGATTAATCACGGTAGATAAATTGTGGCAATTAAATTATGTAGATACATTGGTAGTTGAGGCGTTAAATTGGTGGTTAGAAGATGTGCAAAATAATAAATAAATAAAAATACGAATTCCAATTGAAAATTCAGAAGAATGCTGGAAAAAGAATAGCTAGATAACTATATTGATTAACACCCATTAATAATGAAGGGTGTCACAAATTTGGATTGTAATTTTGGTGGTATCTAATCTAAAATATTGTGGCCATAGTGGGAGATTGATAAGAAGGGTGATGCCATGTGCATGCTTATTTATATAAACCTCACCTCTCAATGTAAGTTGGAGGTGAGTCGAGCCTCCTGGAAGATGTCACATGACACATTACAAAGGTCAAACAAGTACGCAACGACCCATTTAATCGGCGACAAAGGGATTTAGTGCAATTTGTAATTCTGATTGCTTTGTGATTTCTTTTTCTCCCTCCATGCCATGGTTCCATCCTAGAACCTTTTCATCTAGTTGATTAAAGCACTGCAAATTCATAGGATGTACATTAGGCCAATAGGAAGGCAGTAAGCCACACAATATTCATAATACGCATTGAAGCTATAAAGAATAGCATATTGTAAGGCTTGTGCCAGTCTTATGTTGATGTGAACGTATACTAAGTATTGACATGATTGTTGGATTCTTGTTGTAGATCTAACGTTTGCGGTCTGGAAACGGAGCTATGGGCATACTCCAAACGAGGAGGTGTAGTCCGCTTGTGAGTAGTCACGACCAGGTCAAACCCCAACGACAAAATCAAGGCAATGTTGCACGATGGACAAGGAGGGCCCAAAACCGATCGGTTCTGGCACAAGTTGGCATGACATCTACACTTCCCTAAAATTTCCTGCAAGTATTGATATGCGTTCTACAGTTGTTGTAACCCAAGGGGTTAGCTCAAGCGGTTGTTACCAACGTCGTTGGAGAATTGGCTAGTTTCGTGGCAAGAGGCGCTCGATTCGAATACCCCTCGGTTCTTGCACTGGTCTATGCCAACGGGTTTACTAGGGATGCCACCCACATATGTGGGGGGTCATCCCCGCGAAGCTTTCCTTGAAGAATAAGCTTCTATAGTCTTTATGTAAATTATGCCGCCATAGCCTTACATGAAGGATTTTCCTTGCTACTGTGCTAGTTTGGTAATTTCCACTCGACACAACATCGCATGCTTCTTCGATGTGTCCCATCTTTCATGTTAAAAGACGCATCTCCTTGATATATCATTAGGTCCCAATCTGTACAAGTGTCCATTAGTCAATGTGTAGCAGGAAACCTTCACAACGACACTTGTTTATGCATTTGCACGTCCAAGGATGCACGGCAATATAGATGGAAGAACTATATCTCCACTAGACCCTCCAGGAAATCGATGACTTCGAATAGATATGAATCGGAAGGGTCATCATCTATACTTATCGGTACTTCTCCCGACTCGATTTTCGATAAGTGGTCAAGATTGACACGAGACTCGCACGGCTTTCCTATCCTCCAAAACTTGAATCGTTGGAAGAATAGCAACCATATGTAGATGTGATCATGACGCACTGGCTTGGTCACAAGACACTTGGGTGTACAACGATCAGTATATATAATAAAAGCGTTGCATGGTAGGTAATGGTAGACCTTATGCAAAGAGTGTCATTCCAGGTCCTTCCGTCTCTATCAACACATAATTCATTTTCAACTTTTTAAATGATTTATATACACAGTAATGTGGATGGTCTATATTTCCCTCTCCGTGTTGAGTAAGATGGCGCCAACAAAAATATGTGTGGCATCGACTTGCATATTAATCTACGTGTTCCAATCAACAATCCTTATAATAAGGGCTTTGACTAGTTTCTTCATCGATAACTTTTAGCATTCTTGCCATTGGTTTGAAAGAAGAAAAAAAACTCTACAATATCCTTCGAGTGAAGTGCATCAACTAATACACTGGTGTTATAATACCGCTCTATGAAATCCCTACAGCGCCTTGTGTTCCCCCGACAAGATTGTAATTTGTTTTCGGTTTGTTGGTGCCCCTGGGTTTAAGAAGATCTTGATCTTAGCCATCCCATAATCCAGACCATCTTTGCATCCGGCATGACCGATTAGGATGCATGTGTTGCAAATATGCTCTTCTGTGTATTCAACGTTAACTTCACATATCTACGACCTTTGAACACCAACATGAAGTGACGGACATGGTCTTTCGTACACAGTGTAATCAGGGTAGGCCAACGAGATTTTACACATAAACCCTTGGAAATTAATACCGCAACGAGTGAAAAGGAGCCCCATTTAGTTACGGTGTGGCAGGGTTTTACTGAGCCAAAAGATTCCCACGTTTCGTTGGTCCACGATTTTGGGCAGCCTTCTCCTCAGCAACACCCAAAGTACCTTGGGCATTCCTAACCCCAATGCACTGTTATGTCCCCAAGTTGAAACAATCAAACATTTGCGTTGGTTTCCCTGTATGCTAAGTCGTAGTGAGAATGGGCCTCGAACCCCTTTTGACAGCCCCTCCCCATGTCTATCTATAACCTAGAAGTATGTTCCCCTTCTTAATAAGCTCCTGTGGGCAATGCAATCTCGTGCAACACGATGGTTTGGAGATTGCCTTTGTGACATGGAAGAAACTAAATGGATGATTTAAAAAAAAAAACGTTCGTTTCAAAGTTTACCTAGGATGATGGAGCTTTAACCTTTGCACACCTTTGCGTGCAAATCCAAGTCCAAACAGGGAAGGTGGACCTTGAGGCAACACATCTCACGTCGCATGTAGAATACCCGGGGGTGGTTCCACACACAGTTAATTGGGTTCGCCTAGAGGTTCAGAGCCCCGACGATTCTACGTACTCTCGCAGATAAGGTAGTGTGTTGTGCACGGAGCAAGCCACGTAGTTCGGGAACTCAATGAGCATCGAAGCCGAAGTGGTGAGCATCACCACTAGCCACCCCTTTCTCAGCCCCAGGGTGATAGGTTCCGTTTGAATGGAGAAGCACCTCTAGCAACAGAACGATGATGGACAGGACCTGGCTCTGGCTATTGGCGAGCCACGAATTAATGGGTGGGCCCCACACCCAGATCATTGTGAGCCTCCTTCCAGAGAGGGAATTTGTTTTTTTGCTTAATCGTGATTTCTCGCTCTATGCTTTGGCCTCTTGCCATATGAATGTTTTTATTTTTATTTTTATTTTGGATGTGTAAATCCCCAAGGGCTTGGACTTTATAGTTTGTGGTAGCCCCCTTGGCGCCTGCAAGTCATCGTGTTGCTTACGCAATTAATTAATTGATTTTATTAAGAGTTTAAAGAGACGATTGAACTAAGAAAATGATGCAATGATCGTATTTCCTTTGAAGGAAACCCGAGTAGTCTCCTCCCGAGGATAAGTTAGACTATGTTGTCTTGATTTTGGATCCAACGGTGGTCCCCGCCGAAGGACCGCATCGTTAGGTGGTTATGGGCAATGAACGCACAATTTTGGTTGCAAGCGTGGCTCCCATCTAGACGCATATACGAAGGCGACTACTCCCATATGCTTGCTTAACGATCGACACTATTGGAGTTAGAGAGGATTTGGCGATGGATCAATGGTCTAACTACCAAATGCATGTTTGAAGAATGGCCCAAATAGGATACATTTTCTTAACAAGCTTCATCTTATGAGGATGGATGCTAATGCACCCAGATTTAACATTGTACAAAACATGATTGACATAATTCAATTCGGTCGGTCCTTCGCTCTTTGGACAAGAAGCCGCGAGTGAGGGGTATCTGGTAAGCCAAATTAACCCATATGCTGTCCTCGGGCCTAGTACGATTGTTGTGTGTTTTGGGCTACATCGACAAGGGCGAGTACAAGCCACTAGCAAGACTTTCGAGGTTTATAGTAACTACCAACTTTCGTCGACCGAGAAAGCGTCTTCGAACTTACATGATGTATTGACAATGATAACGGGGAAGGATGGAAGTGTAGAGAGAGCATGGGTGTATTTTAGTTTTGGAATAGCAAAGTTATATCCCACATGGGTAGTGGGGATGGAAGTAATGAAAGGGAGGGGCATAAGTAGGGAAAAGGAAAGCTTGGAAAACATACTTACCTGGGCGGGGTCGATCGATGATCAGCAAGGTCGATGGCCTAGGAAGGCCACCTCCATTGCACTTGGGAGGGGGGTCTACCTAGCATCTCCCACTAAGGAGAGTGCACGTCATAATTTGTGGCAGCGGAGGCTCGCGTTCGCATGGCCTCCACAATAACAACAACAAAAAGAACTACAGCAGCGAGTCGAGTGACTCAGCGAGCTTCCAGAGCAAAAAAACTACAGCAGCGAGTGGGGTTGGTTCATGGTCACATGACGCCCTTTAGTACGGTTCCTCAATCCAACGAGTTGAGTTGCTAGTAGTTGAGAGCAGCTGCCAAGAAACGATTAAGAAGATGCGATTCAGTTTGCTGCATGCATTCATTCGGAATGTGTGGTAGGCCTTGATATTCTCTTTTCGCTCTGCGTGAGAGAGAGCCAGCCATTCTTATTCTTTGTTTGTTGTGCGAGAGAGGGTGCACTCAGCTCAGCTGTGGGATGATTGATCGATTCTACAATGATACTGCTCGAATTTAGCTTTTAGTTTTCAGAACAGTGTTCGTTCTTAGCTGTCCGCTGCGTTGTAGTCACCGTAATTATGATTACATTCAACTCCCAAAAGCATATATTGTTATATCTTCCTCTGTGGGGGGGTGGGTTTGTTTTTTCAGTTCTAAGTTCCATAAAGTTGATCTGTATAGGAAATAGTTTCATCAAAGAGAAAAATTTTCTCTCGATCATACTACTTTTATGATTGAAGTGATATGTGAGAACCAATAATGTAAGTACTACTACACCTTTTATCACAAAATATGGATTGCTTTTACGTAGATCGCGTAAAAGCAACGTACTGAGAATTCTAAGGTCAAAGAGCTTTATAAGGTGCTCCCAATGCGAAAGGATTTGAATTAACAATCTCACCAAATTGGATTCGGCCCATGGATTGCATAGAAATTGATAACTTTGTATCTCTTCCAATTTCATTATCTAGGATCTTCTTTTTTTCATTTCTTTTTTACCCCCCCCTCCCCCTTTTTTTTATTCATCCCAATGAATAGAATATATAATATATTATTGATTTAATAGAATTGGAAAGCTTGTGTCAACCAACCAATACTATTATACTGCATGGATATAAATTATACCACATGGATAACAAATTTTTAACTGAAAAAATGATCGAATCCAGTCCGTTTTTTTCTCTTCTTTTATGGGCGAATGACGGGGATTGAACTCGCGCGTGGTGGATTCACAATCCACTGCCTTGTCCACTTGGCTACGTCCGCCCCGTAAAAACAAACAAATTTGATCTATCTACGGTTCTTCCATGATAGATCCGTCCCGACAACGAGCTAACGTTTGTCTGTTGGTCGGCGACCTCTGACAGGGAATCAAAGCAAGATCGAAGACTAAGGCTTATTACAAAGTGAATTCCATGAAATGTTACTGTAATGTCTATTGATAATATTTTGTATTAATCAAGTATGCGAGAAAGAATGTGATTGGGTCCCGAACTACCCAATTTAAGATCTAATTCTATACTCATATTATAGAATGAATATGTTGATGATCTTTATCCAACATCCATGGCTGAATGGTTAAAGCGCCCAACTCATAATTGGCGAACTCGCAGGTTCAATTCCTGCTGGATGCAGGGGAAGTGCACATATTCATTCTTTATGGAATGGAAAAAGTATGAAGGATAACAACAAACATTTGAAGAATACCAAACCTTTCATTTTATTGAAAGGCTTGGTACTGTTCAGTTAAGCAATACACGATAACAATCCATCATAGTATTATCCACCTATTGAAATAGATTCAACAACAGCTAGATCCAGAGGAAAGTTGTGAGCATTACGTTCGTGCATAACTTCCATACCTAGGTTAGCACGATTAATGATATCGACCCAAGTGTTAATTACACGACCTTAACTGTCAACTACAGATTGGTTGAAATTAAATCCATTTAAGTTGAAAGCCATAGTGCTTATGCCTAGAGCGGTAAACCAGATACCTGCTACAGGCCAAGCAGCTAAGAAGAAATGTAAAGAACGGGAGTTGTTGAAACTAGCATACTGGAATATCAATCGGCCAAAATAACCGTGAGCAGCTACAATATTGTAGGTTTCTTCCTCCTGACCAAATTTGTAACCTGCATTTGCGGACTGATTCTCAGTAGTTTCCCTGATCAAACTGGAAGTTACCAAAGAACCATGCATAGCACTGAATAGAGAGCCGCCGAATACGCCAGCTACACCCAACATGTGGAATGGATGCATAAGGATATTGTGCTCAGCCTGGAATACAATCATGAAATTGAAAGTACCAGAGATTCCTAGAGGCATACCGTCAGAGAAGCTTCCTTGACCGATAGGGTAGATCAAGAAAACGGCAGTAGCGGCTACAATAGGAACTGAGTATGCAACAGCAATCCAAGGACACATACCTAGACGAAAGCTAAGCTCCCACTCATGACCCATATAGCAAGCTACACCAAGTAGGAAGTGTAGAACGATTAGCTCGTAAGGACCCCCGTTGTATAGCCATTCATCGACGGAAGCTGCTTCCCAAATGGGATAGAAGTGCGAACCGATAGCTACAGAGGTAGGAATAATGGCACCGGAAATAATATTGTTTCCATAAAGAAGAGAACCGGAGACAGGCTCACAAATACCATCAATATCTACCGGAGGAGCTACGATGAAAGCAATAATGAATACAGAGGTTGTGGTCAATAAGGTAGGGATCATCAAGACACCGAACCATCCAATGTAAAGACGGTTTTCGGTGCTAGTAATCCAGTCGCAGAAGCGACCCCATAAATTTGCGCTTTCGCGTCTTTCTATAATTGCGGTCATGGTCAGAACTTCGTTTATAAAATCATCAAAGGCTCCCAAGCATAAGGCTTGTTATTTGACAGTATAATATGATCCATGTATCAATGTCAACTAATATCCGGGATGGAATTTCAATATCTATCCCAACGGGATAGATACTGATCTATACTATATTGATAGAATATATATTTCTTTTAGATATACTCTATACTTTTTTGCATATATTCCACACTCTATAGATCTATCTGTGGTTAGATACTCCATCAAATTCTTTATTTTTGGTTCCAGGAATGGGAGATCCGTTGTAATGAGAACGGATAGGATTGAATCAATGAAGAGAATTTTTTTTTTGTTCGCTACAACGAAGTGCAATGCGATTTCGGAACCGAATTCTGAATAAATTGATATGAGTGGGATATGAATTCTTCATCACCTTTTCGGAGAACCCATAGTGCGATAGTTCATTCCTTATGAATAGGAACGAATATGAAAAGGAACGTGATTGGATCCAGAACCAGAATAAGTGGAAAGAGGTACCTATCGGAATTGGATCAATTTGATCCGACGGGTTGCCCGGGACTCGAACCCGGAGCTCGTCGGATGGAGTGGATGATCTGCTCCTTCAGTATCAGTAAGAGCGAGAAATCTCTCCCCAAACCGTGCTTGCAATTCTCATCACACACGGCTTTCCCCATGTAATGTATCTATTTCCTAATCATTTTAGTTCTTGGATGGAAAAAGAAAAATGATTCTGAATCGAGGCAATTACTCAAAGAGCATTTCATTGGTCAAATAAGTTTTCTACTTTTAGATCCTGTATCTTTTGCCAGTAATTGGCTAGGGGATTTATCTGGGGAATATCTGAATGCCAAATTCGTTCTCTCTGTGAGCGGGCCCCCGACTTTGATGAAAAGGGTGGAGAATCGAATTATCGTTCTTTTGAAAATGATTTTTTAAAGAGTTCTGGACCTAATTCCTTTCGAACTACGCGTATCGTACTTTTATGTTTACAGGCTAAAGTTTTAGCACATGATAATGAAAGTATATACTTTATACGATATAAACCATCTCGACTAAAGGATCCACTATAGTAATGAAAAAAAAATTCTCCAAATTCGATCAAATCGATCGAGGATATCATCATCTGTTAGACTGGTCCAAGACAATTTACTAATTGGCCACCCTGATATGTCACATAATTTTTCTCTAGCCAATAATCCAATTATTGGTACAATCAGAACTATTGGATCAAATTCACTGGTAATCAGATCGGCCATAAATAACTCATCTAGCATTTTGGTCCTGACCAAAAGAGGTTTCATCCGAATCCTCAGAAAATAGCCTAGAGAAGAAGAACAATTCTTGGATAATTGATGAGAACATACCCTATATGGTTCGAACCAAAGATGGAAATAACATTGCCGAAAAATTAGAAGATGATATCTACATTTTTTCACTAGGAGATGAGTACCCTTTATAGCTATAATAGATCTTTCTCCATATCTAACATAGTGAATGTTAGGATCCTTCAACGACCAGATCCTTTTCAGTGAATTTTGACGAGAAAATATGAGAATATGTTTTATCTTTCGATTAAAATGAGTTCGCTCAGGGAAATATCCATGAGACAATGATCGTGAATGAGAGGATCGTTTAAGAAGGGGAACTAAAATGGATTAGCATTCATAAACATAATGATTCCAGAGGAACAGGAAGAATCTCGTATTCACTCTCGAGGCAACAATAAGTGATCTTTGTAAATTTTCTGGACTATTTCGATATTCATAGAGAACAGATCGTAATGGGTGCAAGGAGGGAGCATCTTGGATCTAGCGACGAAGGTTCGAACCAAAATTTCCAGATGAATAGAATAGGGTATTCGTGTATCTGATATATAATTTGAATGCGGGAATTTATCTTCCAAGAAGGGAAATATTGAATGGATCGACCGGAAACTCTTCCATTCATTAATCCCTTCCACAGAATTTTTTGACCGTATAGAGAATGGAACTTCCAGGACCAATGTAAGTCCTTCTAGTACCGATTCAGAATAGGAACTCTTGTTGCGATCAACTAATGGATTTGGATCACGATTCACGAATAAAAAAATTGAATCATTTTGTTGACGTATTTGACCAATCAAATGTTTTACAGTTAGGAAACTGAATTGATCATTGGAACTTACATGTTCCATCGGTTCGGAGGAACTCGATCCATCCAAATAATGATCATGATAAATTGCGTAAAGATCTTCCTGAAAAAAGAGTGGATATAAAAAGCATTGTTGCCAAGAGCTATCTTCCTTTCCATTTCTATGGAAATCATCCATTTTCAAACCTTAGCTATGGCCCTCGTTCATGAGAATACCCTCTTACTTTCTGAGATAATACATGGTGCGATCTAGTCGGGACAAGATAGAAAAAAAGAGATATATCCGGATATCCAGATTCTATCTTATATTCAGCAGATTTACTACTCAAGGATCTCATTCGTCATGAGGAAGAATGAAAATCTTTTATTCTGGCAACCGATCACTCTCCTGACTCATGGAATAAATAAACCTGGTCAGTACACTATTTATCTTACACATCTGCACTCGAGTACTTAGGATTCATTGTGAGTTTATAAATCCCTGATCTACTCAGGAAAAACCTCCCGATATCGGGTACTAAAATGCTCTTAACTTCTGATCAGTAAAGGGAATTCCTCGATCATTTAATTGGAACGAGGAACAGAAACTCGTTCCTCTGGGTCTACTTATGATTCAAGTCATATAGCTTTCTCCATTTACTCATTTGACTTAACCGTGAATTGATTCGATCCTATTCACAATTATCACATTTGATCGGAAAGGATCAGCATATTATACATCCATCTAGGTATATAATAGACATTTCCCACCCATTTGATTCCTTAAATCAGATCCAGTCCTGATCGAATACAATCAGGTATCCTAAAAATAATATAAGGTATCAAAAAGATCATATGTTGCAACGACATGCTGTTTTTTCCATTCATTACTTCAAGGATCAGTCGTAGTCTTCCGAACTTTACCGATGGTATCGACGAGTTTTCTACTTCATTCAAATGTGTAAAAGACCTTAGTCGCATTCAAAAGCCGAGTACTCTACCATTGAGTTAGCAACCCATATTGCAAATAGATATTGAGGATTTATACGATCGAAGTGGAATGCGAGGTTACTAAATATGAACCAGTAAATAGAATATTACCGATCGTTGTTGTTAAATGACGAACGGGAGGGATCAAAAACCTATGTGAATGACCAAATAATTAACTTGTCAGTTAATATATGGACATGTATAATTTCGATCCACCATTCCAGAATAAAGTATTCTAGGTTATGAATAAATGATCCGTCGACAGAATTTATCATGATTGGATAGAATCACTGATAAATGATGAACCTAAGATATCTATTTCTATTGTGAATGGACGAATTATATCGACACAATACACTATTGTCAATCCAGAATAAGAGATAAATGAATTGTTGGATTGGCACTGTATTAGGACGAGATTTTAGACGCATCGAGAGAAAATCCTAGGCTTATTTGTGCCTCGATAGAACGATTCAAATATTCGTCATCTTTGTATGGAATCACGTGGAACTTGGAGATTATATAAGAAAATAAGAATAATGTTGAGCCAAGGGCATTTTATACGAATATGAAATGTTGGATGTCATAATCCACATCCATGAAACCGATTATGTCAAATCGCACGTTGCTTTCTACCACATCGTTTCAGACGATGTTTTTTTAGATCCCTCCTTGATCTCGAATCATGATCGAGACGTGATTATGAATAGTCATTAACTCAATTGATATTATAGGAATAGGTATCGAATTGGATCCACTTTTTTTGTATAGAATACACTCAATGCAATCAATTAATTGATATTTATTAGGTACTTAACTTAATGCTTCTTTAGCTGCGTGCATTACCTCGACAGTAATGTCCAAGATGCCCTTTTGTCGTGCAAATTTTTCTATATTTCTCTCTACTTCGTCCCTGACAAAACGGGGGATTTTATTCAATTCTAGTCGACTTTCAGGATTCCAAATTAGGCTAATATCCATGGATAATGATTTAGTCATTATTTCCTTTGTATCGTGACCACAAAAAATATCTAGAAGATGATCCTCCATACCCAGAGCGAATGAGTTATAAACTGGATCAACTATTTGATTAGTACCTTAGTAACCCAGGAAGGGTCGATATCCCAAGGAAATTTTTTGGATATGAGCTGGTGCGGAAATAACTCCACAGGGAATCTCGAGACGTTTACCGATATGACGTTCCATTTGAGTACCAAATATTGCAGAGGGTTCCACGCGAGCGATAATATCTCCTACTTCAACATGATCATCTGTGATGATTATCTCATCACAAAAATCTTTAATTTGCTCTTTGAACCATTCTGCATCATGTTTACAATAAGTACCTGTACAACTCACACGAATTCCCATCTCTCTAGCAAGTATCTTAGTGATTGAAGCAGCATGAGTTGCATCACCAAAAACGACTGTTTCTTTCCCCGTAAAATTTTGACAATCGATAGATCTTGAGAACCAAGTAGCTTGGGAAACGAATCGAGTTTGTCCATCTATATAAGATTCGTAATCAACCCTTTTGCTTGATAAAATAGGAGCCGCCAAGGTATCAAGATATTTCTTTATCTGTCAGATGCACGCGGCCATATCTACAGCTCCCATAGGAGTTGTAGATACATAAGGCATTCCAAATTCTTTATTCAAATACATCGCTGTCATTAAGCCCACTTCACGATAAGGAATTAAATTGAACCGAGCTTTTGGTAAATTTTTTGGATCCTCTACAGATCCTCCTTCAGGAATTATTTGATTAATTATGATGTCCAGATCTTTTAATAAACGTCTCAACTCATGACAATCGTGTCAATTATGAAAGCCCAAGGTAAGAATCCCAATTATATTTACAGAAGGTGCATCTGTGACAAATTGATCCAATTTTTCTTGTCTATGGGATTTCTCCAAATAATATCGAACCACCTGTTCCAAAGTTCGATCCGCTGCCTGAATTTCATTCACTTGATAATGATCCACATCCGCAAAAATGACGTTGCAATCGGAGATTATGGATGCTCTATCCACAAAGTTTTTTAAATCCTCTTGCAAGATACTAGAGGTACATGTAGGTGTCAATATGATTAGATTGGGACCTTCCTCCTTATCTTTTCGAAGAATATTATCCATAACTCTTTTTTGAGATCCACGTGCTAGTACGTGACGATCTACTATACTAGCAGTTGCAGAAGTAAACTTTCTTTCCCGTTCTAACATAGAGCGCATTACATTAAAATAATCATCTCCTAGAGGAGCATGCATAATGGCATGGACATTTTTGAATGAACTAGCTACTCGTAGAGTTCCAATATGAGCAGGACCAGCATACATCCAATGGGCTAATTTCATAAATTGAACCTTATCTCAAATTGATCCGTATTCCCATCTTGCACCACAGAGATATCCCTTTATCCCTTCCCCATTGTAATCACATTCCCTTCTGATAAGTATGGTGAAATGATGATAAAAAGTAGAACGAAATTCCATTAAGGGAAAACAGGAACCAATGAAATAAGTCTGGGACGGAAGGATTCGAACCTCCGAATAACATGATCAAAACCTGTTGCCTTACCGCTTGGCCACGCCCCATTCCCATCCTATTTTCCTATTCATATGCTAATGAATACTTATATCAAATTTTTTGTCAACTCATTAGGACCCAAGATTAATTAGATTGGGCCGGAAAATTTTGTGGATATTTCAACAAAATAGGTTATTGATGGAATTGAACATACTAGGAGAAATAGAAAAAGGGATAAGAATATCCATTCATTGATCGTTCTCTATTAGATTGGGTAAAATATTGTATGTATGAAAGAATCATCCCTTCCAACCCCAAGTCCGGTCAAACTTGCCGAAGAGCTTCGATCGATTCGATCAATCAAAGACTTTTCTGACTTTATTTACCCCCCCTAATTTTTATTGGAGAAGAAAAATGCCAGTTATGCTCAATATTTTTCTAGATGATGCCTTTATTCATTCAAATAATCCCTTTTTTTGGAAAATTACCTGAGGCTTATGCGATTTCCGATCCAATTGTCGATGTAATGCCAATTATTCCCGTTCTCTTTTTTCTTTTAGCCTTTGTTTGGCAAGCTGCTGTAAGTTTTCGATAAAAAAGTATCCCCTTTTTTCCTTTTTCAAGTTTTTGTGTCGCTGTCATTTATCTAATTTTTGTATCACTCTTTCCATTTTTTGTCGCAGAAGTTTTATCCTTGCTCTACTCGACAATACTAGATCGAGATACCTCATCTGCTCTCGACTAAAAACTTTTTAACTCATCTTCGTCAATTCCTTTCGATCTCATCGCTCACTTTGGATCGAGCTATTTGGTCATGTATTTATACGAATGACATATTTTCATAAATATTTGATAAATATCTGGTTGATCCAAAAAAGAAGAAGGGAAGAAAGACCATTTTGAAAACAAAGGGATAAGTTATCTCCTTCTTTCAAATTTATTTTCACACACACGTGATCTAGAGAAATAATTTCATGATTTGTATGAATCATACTATTGCTTGGTATTCAAGTATCCATATACGGTACAAAGATTGATGATCTATTCTGTTGTACTTATAATCAGGATCCTGGAGATTACGTAATGCTTACTCTTAAGCTATTTGTTTACGCAGTAGTGATATTTTTCATTTCTCTTTTTATCTTTGGATTTCCATCGAATGATCCAGGACGTAATGTCGGAGGTAAAGAATAGTGAAAAAATAGGTTAATTAGTCTTTTATGTTCAGTAGAAATATTCGAAGTTATTCGTTTTCAGGATCAATAGTGACCGAACGGAGAGAGAGGGATTCGAACCCTCGGTACTGATAATCCGTACTACGGATTAGCAATCCGCTGCTTTGGTCCGCTCAGCCATCTCTCCAAGATGGAGAGTTCATGTGTAACAAAATGAATGGTGGAGTGAAGGTGTATACCATAGCATGTATGGATTGTATCGACAATGTAATGAATAGGTCAATTATTTAGAGAAAAATCAATCTGGCGAATCGTATTGTTCATTCTGTTCAAAATAATTCTTTTTCCCCTATTTTTTCTGACCTGCCTGGCCACCGGCCAGGCCAGGCCAAGAAAAACAAAAAAGAATTCATGCATCAGACAATGCGTTAACTAATCGGTAAGCGAAAAAAGTGGTTGTAACGGTAAGAAAAAACAGATAAAAAAAAAATAGAACAGATTGAACATCTAGTGTCATCTTGTTATTCTCTCCCTAATAATTTTCAATAAGTTAGTTACATGGAATGGATTAGTCCATTTATTTCTCTCCAGTATAAAATTTCAATATCTAGATATTGAAATAGATGAATGAGCTCTCTATGTATGTATTTATTTATGTACTATTGTAATGATATCAGTTACTCAAAGCTAAAAGTAACTAATCAAAACTAAACAGATGGGGAAGAAGATAAAATGGAAGAAGGATGATATTTATCTTGGATTAAGAAAGAAAATATTTGGTTTAATATAATTGTCATCTTTCAAAATAGAAGGGGCTTACAACCATTGATCTTCTTAGATTTGCGATTGAGTCCAGGTTGTTCATCTTCATTTTATTTGATCTGAGAACCATAAACTGGAATGGATCCATATTTTTAGCTCTCAATCTTTGTTGATCTATTATAGTAATCACATCTTTAGGTTTGCAAGGTTAACTTGGTATATCTACCATATTGACCCGGATATGTCCATGATTAACTAATTGTCTAGCTCCGGGAATGGTGGGAGCCATACCTGATCAAGAAATAATATTCTCCAAACGCATTTAAGGTAATTGCAATCGGACCTGGTCCGTTGATCCCATGGCTCTTCTAGCAATACGTACATTCAGAATTCTTTTTAGGCATCACATAACTTGTCTCCATTTGCTTCGTATCAACTCAGCCCGGAGTTTCCAGTATAGCTATCCTTACCCTCCTCTCATGTAAACCTACGAGCTACTAATATATGTTCTCAACTTTATATCTATAAATAGATATGGATCATGTGCATCCAATTTGTTGTCCATATACCGTAGTAGACTTACTCATTAATATATGATGGGGGGGGGCCTTTTAACTCAGTGGTAGAGTAACACCATGGTAAGGCGTAAGTCATCAGTTCAAGTCTGATAAAGGGCTCATTTTTCCTACGAGGAAAAAAGAAGGTCTGGATGTCCGTATTACACGCACGGTTAAGAGACAATCAAGTTCTTTGTTATATTATTATGCAGGTGATGGGACAAATATACAAATTTCGAGGCTCATCTATCAACGGAGATAGTGAACATTTTACAGTATTGAAAGAAGGCGAATGAGAAAAGGGGAATCTCTGTAGTCTTGGTAGGCATCAATCGATCCGTGGAACGTATCAAATCCTTCACGTATAAGTTCGTTATAAGCCCGAGCTCATTCCGATATAACATGATTTCGGACAGATCTATTGTCTAACTGAGTAAAGATCTATTTGTAACTTGGCAGAAGGCGGCTTCTTTTGGGCCGCAGTCCACATCCTTTTTGAGCAAGGGGTGATAGTTTTGTCCCAACAGACTTCTTTCTTCTATTGTTCCAGAACACATTCCATGAAATATATGTATTCCATAGTGGGGTAGATTAAAGCAAACTTTGGTCCAGATGTAGATCCAATATGCATAGCCGATAGATTGCATGTTTGTGGTATGTTACCAGAACGGAACTAGAGGAAAGAGTGTTTGTCACAATATTAAAATATTGTGTCTAAAAAACCATGTGATGATCTTAGGTGGAGAAAGAGAACGAACAAAAGGTTCGCCTTTAACTAAAATGGATCAACTCCGGAGAATTTGCCTTTCCAGGTATTCAGAATATCCGTAGTACTTCCCGGTTCAAGAATAGGTTTTATTTACCATACATAACATATTGTAGAGAATCCTAGTTGATCAAGATCTTTGCCCCGATCTTTAGCAAAGGGATAGATACAGCCGGGATTTTCGATTGAACGGAAGAGGACTTCGTTCAACCCCAATAGAATGCGTTACGTATGGAGCTAAAAGCAACATGTCCAATCGATACTTTGACTGGACTAGAAACTGCTTCAAACATATGATATTTAAGAGAACTTTCGA
>LPNX010959912.1:192738-206854 GCA_001517045.1 Pseudotsuga menziesii
TAACTCTACCTATGAGAATAAATGACCCACTTAACTCAGTGGTTAGAGTATCGCTTTCATACGGCGAGAGTCATTGGTTCAAATCCAATAGTAGGTAAACTTATTAGATACCATTGAAGAGTTGATGGCATCTAATAAGTTTTACTCCACTTGTTTGGATCGAGAGGGAACATTGAATCCATTTTCAGATCATTATAAAAAATTTGAATTAGAGACAGGGGGGAGCTAGCATTGATAGCCTCTAATCGTGTTCTAGCTCTTTTCAGAGTTACATCAGCCTCAATTGCTTGTCTTTTGCCTTCGGCTCGAGCTAAGTCAGCTTTAGCTATTCGAAAAGTTTCCTAGGCTTCTTGGGGAATGATGTCAACATCTCTCTCTGCATTATTTACCAATACGGTTATTTTATCATTGTCTATCTTGGCGAAACCACCCATCAAAGCCATAGTGGACCACCGTCCATTGAGACGTATTTTCATAACTCCTATATCTACAGCTGCCACAAGTGAAGCATGATTGGGTAATACGCCAATTTGACCACTATTAGTAGATAGGATTATTTCTTTCACTTCTGAATCCCAGACGACTCGATTAGGAGACAATACACGAAGATTTAGGGTCATTTTAAGAATTAACTTTCAGTTCATAGCCTTCGCAGTAGCTTCATCAATGTTACCCATCAAATAAAAAGACTGTTCGATAAGACCATCTAATTCTCATGAAAGGATCATTTGAAACCCTCTAATTGTTTCTATTAGACCAACATATTTGCCCGGGGAACCTGTGAATACCTCTGCTACGAAAAAGGGTTGTGATAGGAAACGCTCAATTTTTCTTGCTCTTGCTACGATTAAATAATCTTCCTCTAATAATTCATCCAGTCTAGGAATAGCTATAATGTCTTGAAGTTCCTTATAACGTTGTAAAGTTTCCTTAACTCCTTGTGTAGTTTTGTAATGTTCTTCACCTACGATCCAAGGTTGGAGCATAGTCGATGTTGAATCTAAAGGATCCACTGCTGGATAGATACCTTTGGCAGCTAATCCTCTTGATGGTACGGTAGTAGCATCTGAATGTGCAAATGTCGTAGCAGGAGCAAGGTTGGTCAAGTCATCAGCAGGTACATAAACTGCTTGAATCGAGGTTATGGATCCCCTTTTTGTGGAAGTAATTCTCTCTTGCAAAGAACCCATTTCTGTGGCAAGAGTTGGCTGATAACCCACGGCGGAAGGCATTCTGCCTAATAGGGAGGATACCTCTAATCCCGCTTGGACAAAGCGGAAGATGTTATCAATAAATAATAGTATGTCTTGCTCATTGACATCTTGGAAATATTCGGCCATGGTTAGAGCAGTTAAACCGACTCTCATACGAGCAGGTATATTTTTTGGGATAAGTGCCACGAAATTATGCCGCCATAGCCTTACATGAAGGATTTTCCTTGCTACTGTGTTGGTTTGGTAATGTCCACTCGACACAACATCGCGTGCTTCTTCGACGTGTCCTATCTTTCATGTTAAAAGACGCATCTCCTTGATATATCATTAGGTCCCAATCTGTACAAGTGTCCATCAGTCAATGTGTAGCAGGAAACCTTCACAACGACACTTGTTTATGTATTTGCACGCCCAAGGATGCACGACAATACACATGGAAAAACTATATCTCCACTAGATCCTCCAGGAAATCAATGACTTCGAATAGATATGAATCGAAAGGGTCATCATCTATACTTATCGGTACTTCTCCCGACTCGATTTTCGATAAGTGGTCAAGATTGACACGAGACTCACACGACTTTCCTATCCTCCAAAACTTGAATCCTTGGAAGAATAGCAACCATATGTAGATGCGATCATGACGCACTGGCTTGGTCACAAGACACTTGGGTGTACAATGATCAGTATATATAATAAAAGTGTTCCATGGTAGGTAATGGTAGACCTTATGCAAAGAGTGTCATTCCAGGTCCTTCCGTCTCTATCAACACATAATTCATTTTCAACTTTTTAAATGATTTATATACGCAGTAATGTGGATGGTCTATATTTCCCTCTCCGTGTTGAGTAAGATGGCGCCAACAAAAATATGTGTGGCATCGACTTGCACATTAATCTACGTGTTCCAATCAACAATCCTTATAATAAGGCCTTTGACTAGTTTCTTCATCGGTAACTTTTAGCATTCTTGCCATTGGTTTGAAAAGAAAGAAAAAAAACTCTGCAATATCCTTCAAGTGAAGTGCATCGACTAATACACCGGTGTTATAATACCGCTCTATGAAATCCCTACAGCACCTTGTGTTCCCTCGACAAGATTCTAATTTGTTTTCGGTTTGTTGGTGCCCCAAGGTTTAAGAAGATCTTGATCTTAGCCATCCCATAATCCAGACCATCTTTGCATCTGGCATGACCGATTAGGATGCCTGTGTTGCAAATATGCTCTTCTGTGTATTCAACGTTAACTTCACATATCTACAACCTTTGAGCACCAACATGAAGTGACGGACATGGTATTTCGTACACGGTGTAATCAGGGTAGGCCAACGAGATTTTACACGTAAACCCTTGGAAATTAATACCGCAACGAGTGAAAAGGAGCCCCATTCAGTTACGATGTGGCAGGGTTTTACTGAGCCAAAAGATTCCCACGTTTCGTTGGTCCACGATTTTGGGCAGCCTTCTCCTCAACAACACCCAAAGTACCTTGGACATTCCCAACCCCAATGCACTTTTATGTCCCCAAGTTGAAACAATCAAACATTTGCGTTGGTTTTCCCGTATGCTAAGTCGTAGTGAGAATGGGCCTCGAACCCCTTTTGACAGCCCCTCCCCATGTCTATCTATAACCTAGAAGTATGTTCCCCTTCTTAATAAGCTCCTGTGGGAAACGCAATGTCGTGCAACACGACGGTTTGGAGATTGCCTTTGTGACATGGAAGAAACTAAATGGATGATTTAAAAAAAAAACGTTCGTTTCAAAGTTTACCTAGGATGATGGAGCTTTAACCTTTGCACACCTTTGCGTGCAAATCCAAGTCCAAACAGGGAAGGTGGACCTTGAGGCAACACATCTCACGCCGCATGTAGAATACCTGGGGGTGGTTCCACACACAGTTAATTGGGTTCGCCTGGAGGTTCAGAGCCCCGACGATTCTACGTACTCTCGCGGATAAGGTAGTGTGTTGTGCACAGAGCAAGTCACGTAGTTTGGGAACTCAATGAGCATCGAAGCCGAAGTGGTGAGAATCACCACTATCCACCCCTTTCTCAACCCCAGGGTGATAGGTTCCGTTTGAATGGAGAAGCACCTCTAGCAACAGAACGATGATGGACAGGACCTGGCTCTGGCTATTGGCGAGCCACGAATTAATGGGTGGGCCCCACACCCAGATCATTGTGAGCCTCCTTCCAGAGAGGGAATTTGTTTTTTTGCTTAATCGTGATTTCGCGCTCTATGCTTTGGCCTCTTTCCATATGAATGTTTTTATTTTGGACGTGTAAATCCCCAAGGGCTTGGACTTTATAGTTTGTGGTAGCCCCCTTGGCGCCTGCAAGTCATCGTGTTGCTTACGCAATTAATTAATTGATTTTATTAAGAGTTTAAAGAGACGACTGAACTAAGAAAAGGATGCAATGATCGTATTTCCTTTGAAGGAAACCCGAGTAGTCTCCTCCCGAGGATAAGTTAGACTATGTTGTCTTGATTTTGGATCCAACGGTGGTCCCCGCCGAAGGACCGCATCGTTAGGTGGTTATGGGCAATGAACGCACAATTTTGGTTGCAAGCGTGACTCCCATCTAGACACATATACGGAGGCGACTACTCCCATATGCTTGCTTAACGATCGACAGTATTGGAGTTGGAGAGGATTTGGCGATGGATCATTGGTCTAACTACCAAATGCATGTTTGAAGAATGGCCCAAATAGGATACATTTTCTTAACAAGCTTCATCTTATGAGGATGGATGCTAATGCACCCAGATTTAACATTGTACAAAACATGATTGACACAATTCAATTCGGTCGGTCCCCCGCTCTTTGGACAAGAAGCCGCGAGTGAGGGGTATCTAGTAAGCCAAATTAACCCATATGTTGTCCTCGGGCCTAGTACGATTGTTGTGTGTTTTGGATTACATCGATAAGGGCGAGTACAAGCCACTGGCAAGACTTTCGAGGTTTATAGTAACTACCAACTTTCGCCGACCAAGAAAGCGTCTTCGAACTTACATGATTGGACCGAGAGGCGCTCTACAGCCCAGTATGGGGTAGATCTTGTAACGTTGCGTAACGTTGTAACGTTACATAACGTTGTAACATTACGTAACGTTACATAATGTTATGTCGGCTATAAAAAAAATAGAACATAATGTTATGTCGGCTATAAAAAAAAATAGAACATAATGTTATGTCGGCTATAAAAAAAACACAATATGGGGGAGATGTTGTAATGTTTTTACTTAACAAAATAATAAAAAATGTTGCTCTTGCACATGGTTTTAAAACCATAAACCATGTGGTTTTAAAACCATAAACCATGTGCACATGGTTTGCACATGGTTTTTATGCACATGGTTTTAAAACCATGCACATACGTAATAAATGTCGGCCAGAAAAAAACCTAATATGGGGGAGATGTTGTAATCTTACTAACTAACAAAACAATAAAAAAGTAAAAATTTAATTATCCGTAAAAAAATATGGGTGAGGAAAAAAACACAATATGGGGAAGATGTTGTAATTTTTACTTAACAAAATAATAAAAAAAGTTGGCCTTGCACATGGTTTTAAACAAACCATGTGCATGGTTTTAAAACCATGTATGAGAAAATATTGTAATGTTAGTTCATAACAAAAAATAAAATAAAATAAAAATATTATATGTGGGCCATCAATAATATTAAATATTAATAATAAAATATTATATGTGGACCTTAAATAAAAATATGTGTCTTTTGGTTTGAATCAAATCAATGGATACCTACAAAGAGATTTGATCCCTCTCAGCGCTTGATAGAGCCTAGGATTTGGATCTACGCTGGTGTATTGACAATGATAACGGGGAAGGATGGAAGTGTAGAGAGAGCATGGGTGTATTTTAGTTTTGGAATAGCAAAGTTATATCCCACATGGGTAGTGGGGATGGAAGTAATGAAAGGGAGGGGCATAAGTAGGGAAAAGGAAAGCTTGGAAAACATACTTACCTGGGCGGGGTCGATCGATGATCAGCAAGGTCGATGGCCTAGGAAGGCCACCTCCATTGCACTTGGGAGGGGGGTCTACCTAGCATCTCCCACTGAGGAGGGTGCATGTCATAATTTGTGGCAGCGGAGGCTCGTGTTCGCGCGGCCTCCACAATAACAACAACAAAAAGAACTACAGCAACGAGTCGAGTGACTCAACGAGCTTCTAGAGCAAAAAACCTACAGCAACGAGTGGGGTTGAACGCGAGCCTCCACAATAACAACAACAAAAAGAACTACAGCAGCGAGTCGAGTGACTCAGCGAGCTTCCAGAGCAAAAAAACTACAGCATCGAGTGGGGTTGGTTCATGGTCACATGACGCCCTTCAGTACGGTTCCTCAATCCAACGAGTTGAGTTGCCAGTAGTTGAGAGAAGTTGCCAAGAAACGATTAAGAAGATGTGATTCAATTTGCTGCATGCATTCGTTCGGAATGTGTATATTCTTTGTCCAAAATCTCTTCCAGCGAGGAAAATGCTTTTTCTTGTGTATCGTCTGCTTGTCCTAAAACTCCCTGGTGTTTGCAGTTGTGTTAGTAAGTCTGACAGCAAGGCAAATGTTTTTTCTTTGCATGTCTTCTTGCCCTAAAACTCCCTGTCCCTGTTGGAAAAAAATTATATATTCACTATTTCAAGCAGTCCAATTTAAACATACACCACTCCCTGTCCCTGTTGGAAAAAAATTATATATTCACTATTTCAAGCAATCCAATTCAAACATACACTGCAATGTGTGTGAGAACATTCAGAAAAATCTATTTGGTAACATCAGAATTTAAATCTACATCGCAATGTGCAAGCAGCGCATTTAAAACTTCCTATTTGGGAACGTCAAAACCTATTTAAAAAGGGGCCTATGATACTGTTGTTCTACTTCCAAAAAGTCCAATTACTACATGCATCAAGAATATTTGCCATATAACACAACAATATCAACTAGCTTAAAGTTTGCCCTATGTTTTAAACCAAAGCAAGGCTGGATTTGATACTAGAAACCTTTTCTCTGAACTCTTGTTCATTAAGAGTCGCTTCCTCCAGCCAAAGAGCTTAGCTTCATAACTGGTCTGCCAGGATATTGGATTCTGTATATACATGTGCAAATGGTATATCTTCAAATTTCGCTTTAATCTACAATATATTTTCAAATCTCACTTCAACCTACAAGAACTGGTTCACAATATGCTCCAACAATAAGCTACTTAATTCGCATATTTGGTTTTCCCAAACCATTATCAACTTCTCCCCAAATAATTGTAATCTTTTGGGTCATTGTTTTTAGTTTTCTTCAGTAAAAGCCATATGGCATCAAGTTTTGCTTGTTTAATAGTGCTTGGCCCTGATGCAAACTTTAGCCCACATGGCATCAAGTTTTGCTCGTTTTTAACAGTGCTTGTCCCTACTGCAAACTTTGATTAATTGTGTGTTGTTGATTCGGATATAAAATTGCTCCATCCCCACACATCCCTCGGACACCTCGGCATGCCCCCATCAAAATACCCCAACCCTGTTCAAAATCGGGCAACCCTGTTCAAAATCGGGCTTTTCACTTTCCTTTAATTCTTTGACTGGATTTTCCTTGGAAGAAGGCCGGTTTTTATTGCAAGCACTCCTAGTGATACGGGCCACATGTGGTGGAGTGAAATCGAAACCCTAGAAGATCGTTTGGTTTCTTGATAGCCAAATAAGCCATATCATATAGCAAGACAGGGCCATACAAAAAAACCTTCAAGTTTTTAACTCACTTATCGACAACCCATGAACAAAAACAATCTAATAGAGTCCTTTGCTCCCGCTTATTTCTCGCCTTGGTAACCTATAAAAGCTCTGACCATACAACTCTATCCAAAGGGTTGGGAACAAATAAGGTGATTCACGTATTCTTCATCGGATTTGCACAAGATACACCTTCCTAGGCCCAACTCGGATTTGCACGAGATACACCTTCCTAGGCCCAACTCTATTATCTTTTGGCAATTATTTCAAGCTGGGATTTTATTTTCTAAAGATTATCAAAGAAATTAATTTGCTTTCAAAGGACATTATAGCTTCCAAAATGTGGACCGCCACTAAGATCTTTCTCCCACAAAGCCTTCTTCCAGCGATGCCTTGCAATTCATTCTAATGCCCCCTAATATTTTGACCGCTTGAACAAATCAAGAAGTGCTGCGCAATAGGCTTCTCACATACTGGTTCCACGTTCCCCCCCTTACAAGCTCCTAATATCATACGATGTTGCATCTTCCGAGGACAAAATTCCTAAAAGATGGATATCTCTTAACAACTCCTTTGACAATCTAAAGTTGCCTTTGCGTCCGTTCTAAGGGTCTTCCCCTATCCTCCTTCTATTCGCTAGTCCAATCTTCCATGCTTAACCACTTCCTTACCAAGGGAAAGCCTTTCACTAAAGCTTTCCAAGCTATGGATCCACCACTTGCATTCTTCCTTTATTGTTTGAACCACTCTATTACAGACTATTTTCCCAAGTATCTGAGCTCCATGACCTTGCCCCACAGTCTATAGACAAGTTTCCATAAACTCTTTGCAGCAAGAGCTACACTAAATTAATGCATATATTTTTAGGCCCCGACCTTCCACTGCTTTCAGGTTTGCCACTTTATTCCATTTGACTAACATAATTCCTTTTCCCCTCTTGGGCCAGTCCACAAAACGCTGAAGCATACTTTCCTGGGTTTAGTTTGAATTCTTTGGGGATATGGAAGATAGGCATCTATTAGATACGAGTACTTCATAATACTACCTTGAACAAGACTAGTTTGCCTCCTCTAGATAACCATGTTTTACACCTTAGAGAAACCCTAGCTTCAATTTTGTTACACAACTGCATCCAATATTCAAACCTACAGTTGTTAGGGTTTATGTTAAAACCTAGGTGCTTTAACCCATGATCTAAATTCCAGACATCCATATTGAAATAGTTTTACCATTTGAACTTTTTCTCCCTTAGACACCTCGTCAAGCATCGTCGAGGACTTTGTCATGTTGATTTCCGTCCCCGTGGCCTTGCAATATATGTCCAAATTTTCTTCAGTACTTCGTTACTCCCTTATAAACCCAAAAAATATCACGATGTCATCAACAAACAACAAAGGAGACATAGCCATATATATCATCACAAATTTCCACTACTTTTACTAACCCTCTTCTCATTTCATCCTTGAACAGCATACTCAAGCCTTCCACTATTAGCGTAACAAGGGGAGGGGGAGAGAGAGCACCACTTGTGCAACCCTTTACCAGAATTGAAAAAAAATTGCGGGCGACCCATCTATAAGAACTACAAAAGACGCATATGAAATATATAACCCATTTTCCGTTGCATAGTTTGCAAGCTCGTGCTCATTTGTAACAACAACTATCTTATAAAAAGCCAATTCACCTTGTCATATGCTCTAGCAAGATGCAACTTCGTCACCGTTGTTGGAAGATTTTGCATTTTGATTGAGTGCATGAGTTCTTTAGCAGTTCCCATGGCGTTGCGGATTTGGTTATTGGAGAGGAATTTGAATTGCTCTTCAGAGATTGCGCTAGACAAAATTACTTTTAGCCTATTTACAACAGTTTTGAATACCATTTTATAACCCAAACTGAATAGAGGAACATTTCTAAACTCATTGAAGGAAGGTGGATCCTGATTTTTTGGGATAACTGCCACGAAATTATGGCACCCTTCTTTTCGGCTAAGTGCTACAGAGAATGGTGGATGGGGTATCCTTCTGTTCAGTAATTTGACTGCTATACAGAGGTGTACATACTCCATCCCCTTCCCTTTTAAACCTGTGATCTCCAAGGAATAAACACATTCTTAACTGTTAGGCACATTCGAGCTGTAATAATGTTAATGCCAGGATATCATCCATCGGTATTGGTTTGGGCATGGACTTGTTGCATTTGTATTAGGGAATTTTTCATAGTCTAATCAAGAGAATGAGATCCAGCCCGCAATACAGCTGGAGTCGGAACGAGATTTACAGTTCACTTATATCTTTTCTGTGCATTATCACTTAATTTGGTTTACCATTTTCATTTGAAACTTAGCAGATGAATAGTAATGTCAGGCTGTCAGCCATTGGT
Organism: Pseudotsuga menziesii; assembly: GCA_001517045.1. Taxonomy (NCBI): domain Eukaryota; kingdom Viridiplantae; phylum Streptophyta; class Pinopsida; order Pinales; family Pinaceae; genus Pseudotsuga; species Pseudotsuga menziesii. Next base: position 202,071 of record LPNX010959912.1, read on the forward strand.
ATTGGCTTGGGCATGGGCTTCTTGCGTTTGTATGAAGGCAGATTTCATTGTCTAATCAAGAGAATGAGACTCAGCCTGCAATACGGCTGGAGTTGGAATGAGATTTACAGTTCAGTTTATATCATTTATGTGCATTATCACCTAATTGCTAAAGTATATCTAATGATTGGTTTACCATTTTCATTTGAGACTGAGCAGATGAATAATACTGGTAGGCTATCAGCCATTGGTGTTGGTTTGGGCATGGACTTGTTGCATTTGTATTAGGGAAGATTTCATTGTCTAATCAAGAGAATGACACTCGGTCTGCAATGCGGCTGGAGTTGGAATGAGATTTACAGTTCACTTGTATCATTTATGCGCGTTATCACCAAATTGATTTAGTATATCTAACGTTTGTTTTACTATTTTCATTTGAAGCTAAGAAGATGAATCAAGTGTATCAAGAAACATTTGACACGATCTCAGAGATGAATGAATATATACTCTAATGCATGCAGGACATATGTATCTGCAGTTCTTAAGCATAGGAGTAAAACATCAAAACATGAATACAAGAAAACAGAGAGAGTAACAAGAGCAAAGGCATTCAAAAACCTTGGACTTGACTTCATAATAATCTAACCCTGGCACATTTCTATGGGATTTTAATAATCTGGACTTTTCTCACGCAGGGTAAGCTTCTAAAAAATGTTCACTCAACTTGTTTCTGTCAAAATCATTGTAATTTCTTGGCTGTAGGGAGCTCTATATCACACCTTTTGTAATACCCCCATGGCATTACTTTTATTTTTCATGTTTTGAAAAATTATTATTTTTATTATGTAATGAGTTATAAAACTCAAAGACTAAAATAACATTTGCACAAACAAACATTTTATTTATTTATTAATAAAGAAAATGACACTTGGAGAACTCAACTACATGAGGGGACACCAACCATGGCACCAAAGAACATGTGTAAGAAAGCTAGACTGATTGATACCAATCAAATCCAATCCAAAACTCAACAACCAGACAAGATCCTAAATCATAGGGATTTAGAGATCTGATTGGAGATTTGATTGGGATGGCATAAGACCTGGGCAAAAGCTATATATATGAGTGCACTGGAATAGCACGGGATGCCGTGTTGTGCATGGAGAAACTTTGCTGTGAATGCATGTGTTGAGTGTTTCTCCCGTTTCATAAGTCCATCGCTTAGCTTGTTACGGACTCTGAGGATTGAGTGTCGCGAGGAAGTTACTTGCTGTTCTGGTGCATGGTTGGTGATCCAGCTCGGGGGTGGAGCGGAGCAAAACGTTGAGTTGCTGCCTCCTATGGTTGGGAGGAGTTGATTCTCCAAGTGTGTTTCCCCCGGATCCAAGTAAGTAGATCTGATTTAGTTTCTCATATATTTCAGCTTGACTTACGGTTATTTGCATGATCAATAAAATATCTTGACAGTCAAAACAAACACCTTGTTTTTGTTTCTTTGATTAATTAGAAATTTTTGATGTATTGTCCATGGGGATGTTACATATGGTATCAGAGCCCACGTTCGAACACTGGACCTCAAGGGCCCTTCACAGGTGTTCTAAATCTATGTTCCGAATCTATGAGATTTGTTTATGAGTCTGTTGTTTGTCACGATAAAGAATTACTGAACTAGACAAACTCTGCACATGATTCCTTCTCTGTCATTTACATTTGTTTGACTGCGTTTTAACTCTGTGTGACTGTGATTCACATCTGTATCTCTGCATACGTGTTTAACTGCGTTATACACCAGTTTGATTGTGATTTAGGTACACGCGATAATAATTATCTGGATTTAGATCTTGTTTTCCCTTGCATGTGATCTGAAATGTATGTTTGCTTTTAATGGACTGTGAGATTGATTTCATGGACTGTATGTGGTTTGAAATGTTTTGTATGTTTGTTTTTATGGACTGCAAGTTAGATCTTGATTACCTTAGCATGTGATTTGAAACATATCCTTAGTATACTTGTTTTTATGGACTGCAAGTATATCGGAATTGCCTGGGATTTGGATCGGAAATATATCCACCTGTTTTTTGTCATACCTGTTGGGAAAGGGATCTGCGATGGTTGTGAGATATCGAACGAAGGAGAAAGGAGGGTGAGAGCCCAACTTTTTACCTTGGATATGGAATAAGAAGGTATTCCTATGATTTTCTTCAGAATTGCATTTGCGAACTGAATGAACTTTATACGTCCTAGATCGAAGGGAATAAATTTGTGCATGAATTTGTTTACCAAAAATTTGTGATTTGAATGACTTTTTATTGGATCTAAATATATAATTCGCCTGCAATCTCTAGAAATGGGGATTAATGTTTGAAATTATAGATCCCCTTTGATTGCCTGCGATCTACTATAGTTGCGGTTATGGATAAAAGAATTTTCTGCAATGTATGTATACTTACGACTGTAGATAAGAGACTACCTACGAGTTTTGATGTGGGATCAAGTTGGATAATCCCTGTGTTTTCGTTGCTTGAGGAACTGTATATATATATATATTGCTGCATGCATCTCATTTCCTGATGAACTGCACATATTGCCATCTGCGTTTTTATTATGTCTGCGTGAACTAAAACTATTGCTACCTACGATTATTTTGTTTTATAAATTATACAATGAAGTATCCATGTATGAAGGTTGCAGTTTTCCTTATAATCTACATGTATGATGCAATCACTGCCGAAATTGGTTTGTATGTGTGCGATTTTTCCATTTTGTATGAATGGATTCCCTCTATGGAAAAAAATAGATCTGAATATGGAAAGATATGAAGTAGTGAATATGTTATTTTCCTGGCTGAAAATTGAAGTCTGAATATGAGAAAATCTGAGTTGTGAACATGTTATTTCCTGTTGTGTAAATCATAGATCCGATTATAAACAGATATGGAGAAGAATCTAAAACTTTCTGCATTTTATACTTATGGTTTAGCTGCCTTTTCGACCCGCCTTTATATCTGGAGAAAAATCCAAAATCGCCTGCATTATATAACATATGGTTTAGCTGCCCTTCGATCTGATTTTGGATCTGGAGAAAACCGTTTTGATCTGCTTGCAATTTCCTTTTTTTTTAATGTTAATATCTGAATTAAGATATGACTGTGATTGCATATCTAAGGTAATCGCATACCCTTTTTCTGAATCGTAGAGTGAAGTATATAAATTTGATGCATGTGTTTTGATAATTGATTTTTAATTGTCTTCCATCTATATCGGATCTAGATTTGATGCCTGCAAATTATTTTTTTCTTAATGTTTGGGTTTGGATGTAAGAATTGATACCCACGATTCTGAATAAGTTTTGGATTTGAATGTATTCCTGCTTTTGTTTGTGATTTGGGAGAATAATTCAGTACCCGCAACTTGATTGTTTATGCCACGATGCTTAGTAAAATGGACAAAATCCTTCACCATTTTTCCAACATATACGATTTGTTTTAGTTTGAAGATATTGTAAGGTGCATGAATATGTTACTAGTGAAGGAAGGGTTTAGTCTCAATATCTTCATTTTAATAGAAATTAGGTTGTATAGATTTATGGTTAATATTGGTGATAAGAGTTTTATATCATATTTAGTTGAAGAACTATAATCTTGGTGATAAGGGTTTAATTAAAGAACCATATGATAAGAGTTCTATGTTATAATATGATAAGAGTTCTATGTTATATCTAGTTGAAGAACTATAATCTTGGTGATAAGGGTTTAATAATATAATTAAAGTACCATATTATAAGATCTTTATAATATATTTAGTTGATGAACTATAATATGGAGATGAGGGTTGTCTTAAATAATATAAGAGAAAACCATAATATGGTGGTAAATATTGTTTTGAGATCTGATTAATTTGGCTGCATTTGGCTTGATAGAGATCTCATTCACTTTGTCCAAGTTGTTATTTTTTTTCAAGTAAGTATTGAAAACTTTCAAATTCTTCCATGCGATTTGTACTATACATATAGATCTGGAATTTATACCTCATGGCCAGCGATTTGTATAAATCTGGGAATTGATATTTGAATTTTAAAGTTTTCGTTCCAGCGATTTGAGATCTGAACTTTATATTGCTAAGCGTATGCGTTTTTATTTTGTGCCTGCTTTTCCTTTAAAATTATTGGATATGGACAATGTCCTTTTTATTATTGGAACTGAATAGATCTCATGAATTTTTCGGTGACTTCTTTATTTAGAAAACGTTTCAGATCTGCAGATGTATACCTACGTGTGATTCCCTTCCACACTTTTGACTGCCTGCGTTTGTCTTTCTGAAAATGAGTTAACTTTCAATTCTCATTATAAGAGCCTGCGATTTCTTTATTTGTGTGGATCTATTCATTCGTTATTTTGTTTTTTTTTATTGTTTTGGATACACCTTTGCTGTTTAAGTGGATTTTGTTTCGTGATTTTGAAAAAGTTTCATATGTCACGCATGTATATTTCCACTAGATATATATATATAAATATAGTCATGTGAGGAATACAATAAACGATATGGCAGTTTGACAATCGATTTGAATAATTGCTTAAGTGTTATAAACTAGGGATTTATAACTGTTGGTAATAACTCCCGATTCCAATTGATTATTCAAATGCAAATGCCTATATTTATACATTTCACAAGGCGGTTGGTTACCAGCCTTTTCTCCTTCCTAGTTATTCATATTCCTATTATTTATTTACAATAATCCTGACGGATTATTCTAACAATCCCCCTCTTAATCTGAAGGGGTGTTCGTAAGTCCGAGCATGTTTCTGA
>LPNX010959997.1:0-19111 GCA_001517045.1 Pseudotsuga menziesii
GGGAAAGACGAGCCTTCCTTATTTTGATCAGAAGATCTCGCGGCACTGCAGAGCTTGGATGCGTCGGGCAACAAGCTTACCGGCAGCATTCCACGAGAGCTCAGGAATTTGAAGAATATAACATACATACAGTTCAAGAAGCCGTGGAGGATGGATCTGCTAAGCCTCCTGTAGTAATGACCGAGGACGACAGAGTGCACCCTGCGCAAATCTGAAGATTGCTGCCTGAATTTAGTTGGAGAAGCTGGGTGAAGGAGGAGTCGCCGCTGTGAAAGAAAGTAAAGCCACCAAAAAGGTAAAGCCACGACCTGCTGACGGCAAGCCTGATCACCGTGGGAGAGATCGCTGCTACCATCTAAGAGATTTCCTTTATTCCAGCCAGCAAATTCATCAGTTTCAGCAATCTGCAAATTCGATCTAAAATCAGCATATGATCTAAAATCTAGTCAACAAATTCATCAGCGTCCAGCAAATTCATTCATCCAGCCCGATCAGCCAATTCATCCAGTGTCCGGCGATCTGCTAGCAGTTCACCAGCGATCTGCGATCTGATCTCCGCCTGCCTGCGATCTACCAAAGAGCGATCTGCGATCTGATCACCGCCTGCCTGCGATCTTCAGTGTTGAAGGTAATTATTCCATTCAAGATGGACTTCCTCATGAGACTTGCTTTTGAAAGCATCTTTGAAGACGAAGAGGAAGATGATTACTTCAGCCAAGTTCCTGTAAATGATGAAGGAGACAAAGAGATCTCGCTGGAATCAGATCGACCTTTGCATGATAACCCTGTAGCTATTGATATGGATGAACAAAGTGCAGAAAGGAAACTGGAGCAAGAGCAGGTTATTGAAGATATGGAGAACGTAAATGCATTTGATGAGATGCTCATCGATTTAGTTCCAGTGGTCTCCACTATTACATTCGCTGAAGCAAAAATAAATGACTTTGATGCAGAACTGAGGTTTATTGAAGAATGGATAGCTAAGCCTAAGATTGTTGCAGATTGCATCGAGACTGCAAAAGATGAAAACAAGGATGGCAAGCAAAACTATGATGAAGAAAATTTGGCAAGTGTAAAAATACTTATTTGTCTTCAACCATGGAGGCCAACTTTAAATGTAAACTTTGAAGAATTTTATGTTAAAATGAACAATACAAAGGCTGAGGAAACCTAAGAAGAAAAAGAAGTATGGTTTGACGGCAACTAAGGTCAAAATGAAGAAGAAGGAGGACTGTAGAGTTCAAGGCCTCGAACCCTAGATCGTGAAATTGCTTTGCTGATTTGTAAGCCTGAATCTACAGGCATATTTAGTATTTTGATCCATTTCTACATTAAGGGAGGATGTTAGAGATAATGTAGAAATGCATCCTAGTTCATAGGATCTGATCCATTATTCTTGGATCTAGTTTGGTTTGGGTTTACCTATAAATGTAATGTTTATTCAGTAATATAAGAGTGTGGAGTGTTTCTCCTCTCGCGTGTATGTGCGAGCCTTTGGCTCTGCACTTCCTCTTTCTCCAATTCTTATTTCTTTTCACATTAAAAGGGTTTCAAAGGATTATTATTATTACTTTACTTTTAATTTTTAAAAGTATTATAATGGGCCTCCATATGTGGATGACATTATAATATCATTCATAGTAGAATTCATAATTTAATAAGGGTTTATTTAATTAATGTATTTATGTTTTTTCAATTTGAATTATATTTTTTTATTGTGAGCATATATTAATTTTTAGAGCCAAAATATGTTAAAAATGTAATGCATGTGACACATCCCACCCAATTAGATTGGGTTGTTAAAAGTACTTCTTAGTGGAATTACTTCCCTCATCATTAACATTGAATACAACTAATTCCAATTAATGGATGAATAAATACATCTATATATAAGTTTCTTTCTAGTTTCTATTTGAATCTAGTTTCTTTATAAAGAAAATTTTGAAAATTTAAAATCAATGCCAGAGAAAGATTTACTACAAGTTGAAGTATCTAAAGTCAAATAAAAGTGGAAAATATACATCTAATTTATTTATAACTTTTTACAATAGAATGGAGTTAGAAAAAAAGTTCACTACCTCATACAAACCAAAACAAACAATGAAAAGAATTACTAAAACTTTGGGAGCCTTAGTAATAGATTGGAAATGGTATGCAAGTGCAATGTTAAATATAAGTAAGCAAAACAATAAACATAAGTAAACAAAACGATAAACAAAAGTAACATTTCCATTCTTCCACATACACAAAAGGGTTAGGGTTAGCGAAAGAGTTTATTTTTATTTTGTATTTTATTTTTACATTGATAGGCTTATATATATTAGAAATTTGGGGTGGAATACCATCTATGCTTTTTCATCTATCGATGAGAATGAGACAAGTGTACTATCCAGATTGATTCTATCGTAGTCGTCCAGGATTAAACGAGAATGAGACAAGTGTACTGTCCATATTGATTATATGAGCATCGTATAAAATTAATAATTAATCATTTCAAAAAAATAAAAAATAATTTAATTAACATGTGATAAGTAGAGTTAGTGATAGTTGTAAAAATTGAAATTAATCTTCAACTATTCGATTAGTAGATACAACTACTAGCTTAACTCCATCGATTATTAGATACAACTATTAGCTTAACACAAATGTGTCTAGAACTATTAGCTTAACACAAATGTGTCTAGAACTATTAGCTTAACTTCAACTCTAATCAAAGTTATATTGGATAACTATTACCTTAACTATTATATGTAACTATTATGTTAACTTCAATGATCTTACAACTATTAGCTTAACTACAACTCTAATTACTTACTGCTTAGTCCAAGTGCATTTGACATCTAGGAGTCTAGCTAATGTGCACTCATGTAAGAGTCGAACTCCAAATAAAATAGTTTGAACTCTTAATAAATTCCTCTGAAGTGGTGTGATAACTGCACTTAGTGGCATGGTATTGTGCAACTCATGTGACACTCGAACTCCACCTACCAATTGGGATTCCACTTAATGTGCATAAGGCTTAGTCGAACTCTATTTGAAAGCTAGAAGTCACGATAACTCATAACTATTACTAAAACTTTGGGAGCCTTAGTAATAGCTTGGAAATGGTATGCAAGTGCAATGTTAAATATAAGTAAACAAAACAATAAACATAAGCAAACAAAACGATAAACAAAAGTAACATTTCCATTCTTTCGCGTACACAAAAGGGTTAGGGTTAGGGAAAGAGTTTATTTTTATTTTTATTTTTTATTTTTTTAAATAAAATACAAATGGTTGTATATTTCCCTTTAGATGGTGCTCTGGGTGCCCTCCTCACACAACCGTCACAAAGGGTGGGTAAAATTAGGAAATGGGAGAAATGAGAAGTAAACATTCAGTGAAAATCGGAGAGATAGTAGGGTATAGGAGCCTTTACTCATGGGTTTAGGTAGCCCATAGTATTGAGTCATGGTTTTGGTTTTAGCTAGCCCATAGTATTGAGTCATGGTTTTGGGTGGCTTGCTATGGTTTTTTTTTTCATTTTTTTTTTAACATTTTGTTTTCTTTTCTCTTTTTATGAAGAAATCAAACTATATTTCTCTATTTTTGATGAAAAATAATAATTTTGAGTCAAATATGGGGTTTGAACTTAGGTTTTGTAGGCTAGTGAAGGTTTTCTTGTAAAAAATAAAGACTGAAGTGATGTGGCTAGAAAAAAGCATGGTAAGACATTTTTAGGTGTTAACAACACTATTTATAATTAACGTTATTAATCATCAGGACCATGTATATTAAGGTGCCATGCTTCCTACATGCAGTTTAGATATTTCCCACATATTTCCCTATAAAAAAATATCCTAATAACCGGAAAAGCTAGAAGTTGTCACAAAGTGAACCGAGTGAGTCTACCCACTAATATATATACATAAAATAAACCAATTAAAAAATGATATTCTTCAGTTTACTGGACATATAAAGAATGAGGAAGAGGAAATCTCATGCAAAGGGAAAGAATAAATTGTGGAAGGAGTTGTATAACTAGGGGGCGATTTTGACTTTTCGAGTGATTTTTAGCTTGAATCCAGTTAATTTAACTTACAAAATCTTGTATTTTTTGGTTGTTTGTTGGGCGATTTTAAGTACACAAATGAAATCACATGACACAAAAACCCCAAATACCCACACTCTCTAACATCTAGCAATATTTTTGTACGTTTTGAAAAATTCGTGAAAATTCATAACCAAAAACGAGTAAAAACCAACCAAAAATTGTTCCCTAGTTAAACAACTCGATTCTGGAATTATTGGAATTGGTCACAGCTTCAATGTGAGAATGTGGATGACTCGGCTATAGATGAAGGTGATGTCATTTATTTTATTCTTGAGTCCTTCGACCATGATTTTCTAATTACTTGTTCGATATATTCACTTTTGTAATCTTAAATATTTAATCCTTCCAATAGATCCAAATTAAAATGATCAAAATTTTCATATGTATTCTAGAAATATAGACACATCGATATGAAAGAAATTTTTTATTTACATAAATAAAGAAACCACAAATGTTGCTTTGTCCAACTATCGAACTATTACAATAATAGGAGGAAAGAGAAAGAGAAAACCCATTCCACATGAGTGAAAAGCACCAGATGCCACAACTTACAAGGTATCACAAATAGAAGGCACAAAAGACAACCCGTTCCTTTCGTTGTCATAAGGTATTTGGTAGTTTCGAGCTGTTGAATATTACCGAAGATGGACATCCCACTGTTCGGTAACATTGCAAGGCAAGCTATGCCACTGCTATCAGAGACTATGTAGTTCTCTGTATGCAAATCATAATTTTCTCCCTTGAAGTGGAAAGTTTGGAGTTGAAGAGCCAGCTGATTGTTGTTGTAGATACCAGATGTCCAGAACGATGTGAGACCCATTGGCACATAGGAATTTAACTGATGAGATCAAGGCTCTCTTTACAACATCATAAGCAGCATGTTCCAGATATATGAGAGTCATTCCAGAATCTATGATAAGTCTGCCAGTGCCATCGGATTTAAGATTAAAAGTACCAGCAGTGATATCCAATAAGTGACTACCAATGTTGATTCTCTCCAATGAAAGGTAGTAGAAGCTCGGCTGCAAGCTACTTCGAAGAAGAGGAGTCGAACTGATAGTTCTGGCATTCAAATTAGCAGTTTTCCCTATAAACAAAGGGTTGGTTTTGGAAGGAGTGAAAGGGATGGTTTTGGAAGGAGAATCACCTACAGAGATGAGATAGTATGAAAACTTATTACCCACCGACGTGCTAAGTTGTGAGATGAAGGATAGAGGACCTCGAATAAAGCCTACCATTCTCGTACCTTTTCTCAAGCCACTTCCTTCATTGTCCTGCTCGCAACCAAATGCAATATGAGGAAGGGATTGAGAAGAAACCGTAAAGATCTCATAATAAAGGATCCCCTCCGTGGAGGAGTGAGGATCTCTTGCATGGTGGTAGTCGTAGGTTATCCCCAGATGTAATCAGTCCTGAGGTGTTTCCATGCTAGAGATGACAAGAGACTAGAAGACATAGATCCACTAGAACGAGATCTCACATGGGAAGGAATACACGTTGTCCCTAGATGTAAGAGACCATAAGACGCAAAAGCACTAGAACAAGATCTCATATGGAAAGGAATACAAGTTGTCCCTAGATGTAAGAGCCCATAATATGAAAATGCACTAGAACAAGATCTCACATGGGAAGGAATATGTGTTTAATGTCCCTACATATAATCAGTATTAGCGTAGTACACATGTTGTCCCGAGACGTAACTAGTCATGTCAGGTTTTCCTCAGATGTAATGAGTCCCGTCATAGTACATAGGTTATCCCTGGATGTAATGAGTCCTCAAAGGTCATCCTTGGAAGCAATCATTCCTGGCATGGTACGTAGGTTATCCTTGGATGTAATGCATCCTTGAGTTTTTCCTTGGACGTAATGAGTCTTGGCATGGTACATAGGTTGTCCTTGGACATAGGAAATCCTTATGTGTTCTCATGTTGGATATGATGAGAGGTCACAAGGAATTTGATGTGTGCCTAGGATATTCTTGCATAGTGGAAGAGTAGGTCATCATTGAGACGTAATGAGTCCTGGTGTGCTCCTATGTTGGTACAACGAAAGTTGACTGTGGAGAGACATAATGTGCTTGGTTTTCTCTTGGGATATTTTCACATAGTGGTAGACGCAGATCCTCATTGAGATGTAATGAGTCCTGGGGTGATCCTATGTTGGTAGAATGTAGATGGTATATAGTATGCATCTGGATTGTGCTCCATGTGCGATGATGAGGTGATATGGATACAATTAAATGATGGTAGGAGGCACAAATGTTTGCAGTGGCAATGTAATGTATGGTCTTGGGTTGTACCTATGTGATGACTTTCTCATGGATATGATGAAGACTTATATGAGGACTAGGACTACACCCAACATGAAACAAGGTTCGCTCTGTAGAAACTTCCTATGAAGGATAGATCTAACAGATGTCATTGTTCAATGATTGACAAGATGAGGAATAAAACAACAACGACAATGATGATCCAACGATGATGATGTGACTAGATGTGATGATGAATATGGAAAAGGAATACCTTCCTAGTTAAGAGGGAGTGTTGTTGTATTTGTAACTTTGGAAGATATTCAGATGTATACTATCGTTGTATATTGTTGTACCCCCATTGGATATGTGTTTCCCTCCTTTTGGGATGTCATTATTGTATATGGTCATTGAGGTAAGCCGTATGTTGTAAGTCGAGGCAATAGTCCCCAAGATGAATATAATAAAATGTATTTTTGAGTCTCTGTAGGTGAAGTCGACCCTACTAGGGTAAGAGTTTGGCCCAGTCAAGTTATTAGGTCAGTCACTTGATTTGTATAAATAGGGAGGTTCCCTCCCTCATTTATACACAAACTCACTCACTCAAGTTCACATGAGGAGAGAGAGAAGAACAAGGAGGAGACAGAGAGAGAGAGATGCATAAGGCTTCTTATTGTTGGGTTTTTCCATCTTATGATATTGTCTTAGTGATAGAACTATTCTAAGGAATTTTGTGGGGTTTTCTCATTTATGGTTTCCCTGAGGAAAATAGTTGTGTCTGGTGTATCTACTCTATCTTATGTATCTTGTTGTGCTTGCTATTCTTTTAGATAAAGATCCTAATCAATTTGAATTAGAGTAGAAAAAATAACACACACACCCAAAGATGTGGGGAACAAACCAATTATTCTTTATGTACAAAAGGGTTCCCCAATACACTCAAAACCATGGGAACCACCCTATTCTTTTGGAAGCAACCCTCTTGTCACATTTTTCTAATGTAGTTGAGTCTCAATATCCCCAACATTATCAATTTTGTCGATTACCATCCCCTCAGTATTGTGTCTTCGCCAAAACCCTTCATATGTAGTTTGTCTCCCTCTATTACACTTTGTCCCTATATTTTGAATAATTTTTTTTTCAATCACTACCCAAGTTCACATCGATCTAAGTTATGAGCCCCAGTCTTATTTTCTAATCTTGATCCAAGTATACCAGTCCCACAATTGGGTACAAAGTTATCTTGGTTTGCAGAATATGACACTTATCTTATCATGTTGTTCAGCTCTAATAAACATCAACTCCCTTTATTTTCAGAGTTGTAGAGGTTATAGTGTTATCTTGGGGTTTATTTCAATCAATATAAGGGATGAACTAAGTAGGAAGAGTCATTAGTGCTCCCTAATTTAGTGTTCTCCCATATGCACGATGTCAACACATCTATCATATCAAGGGAGATCGTACATTTCGAAGGTAGCAATGTTCACGTTTTCAAAATCCTGGTAGTAGGATATCTAGTATAGTGAAGTACTCCATTCAAGTATTTCACCAATATTCTAGTACCCCACCCCCGTCGAATTCTCATGATCTTCAGCAATTCAGCTCCTTCGACCCTAGTGACATCATTTCCAAATTCATTTACTCTCACATGGATTAGAGCAAACCTCATCCATGTCCCATTAGTTTTATGAGTTGACCCTTTGATCTCCTCATATTATAGACATATTAGAATATATTCATGATCATGGGTATGCCTTCCTCATTTGTATAAAACACCATTATTTGTTACTGCTTCACCAACAATCTTCCCCCATGGGAGGAACTTATCCATCCACACATTATTCACAACTCTCAAGAACACATGAAATACCAAAATAAATTATGATGCCTTATCGACCATATAGTACCCTATGAACCTCAAACATCAGGGGCATTTTTTAACACTTAATTATTGTACACATAAAGCATTTTTGCATTTTACACAATAAGACATCATCAACATATAGTGTGTATCCCATCGAAGACAACCTCATCAACATCCAAGAAGTAGGATGAATAAAAAATGCCAAAAGAATAATCATAATATAGGGTTGTACGACCAACCCTCTAGTTAGGTGCACTACTGTGCATATTACCAGTTTTGTGTTCACGTAGTACCTACACAGATTTCCTTCGATATTTGTGTGACTATCGAAACGATGTGATCTCAACCAACAGTCGCTCATTTAAGGCTCACGAATTCCCATCACCGACATAAATTTGAACTTTTCTTCTCACCATGATGGATGGGAATTCAATATCCCCCATTATGTACCTCAAATATAGTTCATGAGGTGATGGGGTTCACACTTGGATATTGTGTTTCCTGGCCACCTCTTGGCCTATAAAAGGAATACATGGGCATTCATCTTGTAAGAATAAATTAGAGCAATGTTATGCTACTGAGAATTATGATATAGCTACCTTATAGCTAACTTTTCCCCACTTGCTAACATTCCCCAAGCTCCCTTTCCTCCTTCCTCCAAGGGGAAAGTATTTCTCTCCATTGGTTCTTTTAGCTATATAACATATAGTGTGGAAAGAAAAACCTCCCTAAGGGGGATTGTTTGCCTCCATTTGGATCTCACATCTCCTATGTGACACTATATGTATTTTATTGACCATTGGGAAATCTAAAGTGCTTCTTGCACTTGTTTCTTGTTATGGTTTGCATCCCTCTTTCCTTAGTTGTTTATTTCAAGTTAATTTTAGTTTTTGTTTTGTTTTATTTCACTAACAAGATCTTGTAGGATCTACTTGGGGTTGTAACATTTTCTTTTTGTTTCTAAACACTGAGCCTAGTTAACAACCTCAATGGATTTCGCCCACCATGGTAGAGGTTGCACACCTTTCTGCATATTTTCTCACAATAGAGACCATGTTTATTTGAGATTAAATCCAAAGAAAATTCCTCTAAAGCTTGGAGGTTGTGCCAAGTTGGCACCAATAAATTGTGAGCCTTTTGAATTCCTTGATAAGTTAGGACCAATTGCATATATAATTGCAACTCTTGTGCATATGAAAGACCATAATATTTTCCATGTCTCATTGATTAAAAAGTATATACATGATCCTAATCACGTTATTGATTGAAATGTGATTCATGTGGAACTAGAATGAGAGTTCCAGGTGGATTCTATGTGCATCTTAGGTAGGAAGGAGACTATGCTTTAGAATTAAGTCATCGAACAGGAAAAGGTGCAATAGAGGAAATTTGTTCTAGAAGAGGCTACGTGGGAGTTGAAGGATTCCATGAGATATCCATCCACATTTTTGTTCAGTTCTGAAGAGCATTGAGTACACTACTACTATAAAGGGCAGGGTAGTATAATATCCCTAGTTTTGACCCCTTGGCATAAACTATGTACATGATGTTATATTATTCATATTGTTGTAAGGAACATGGTGAGGAGATCAAGGCTAAGGCCCTACTGGGGAAATCATATATATATATATATATATATATATATATATATATATATATAGCCTAGTGGGGTAGCTCAATTGGTCGAGTACTGTAAGTTGTGAGAAGAAGGCTTCGAGGTCAAATCCCTGAGAGGATATACATCGCTACATAAGGGCCTCACTTGATTTCCCCATCGGCATAGCATTGTAATCATAGTGAATGGGTGATGCCCCTTCAGGAGGGCCCCCTATGCGTTGTTCTGGTGGATGTAACATACCCTGCTGGGGCAAGTAGGTGAACCACATTGAATATATAAGGAAAACCATAGTTGATTGTGCAAGGAAACAAGAGCATGGGGCATGATTTTCCTAATGCTGAAGAGGGACATATTAAACCCATGAATTCAATAGGTGAAATACAAATGTACAAGAGAGAATCTATGAGATTTCACCTACCATGTTGATTTATGCACACTAATCATTTCAATATTCTAAGTGGGAAGTAATTTAGGAATTTATTGTCTTAGGGAAGGGAAGGTGTGTGTCTATGATTTCTTGTGGAAATCAACCTGTAGAAATTGGAAATATGGATTTATTATTGGGTAATTAGTTGTCAGTTGAATTGACATAAACCCTTGAGGTATTTATCAGTTGGGGGTAAGAGGATATATAATTCCCTAGATTAAGAAACTAAATCTCTTGTATCTATGTTCAACCTTGTTGGGGGATATTCTACCATTATTTCCCAATTGAGAATTGGCATTTTAATTGTTGGTCCATGCTCATGGATGGAAGACGAAGATGGATTCTATGAGCACAACTACTATGTATTTCCATTGTTTTTTTTTAATAGGGCTTAAATATTATCGTAGTTTTAAAACTTGTTCTTGTGTGTAATGTCCCTTTTTAATATTTTTTATTAAATGACCAATTTTTAACTTTTTTCCCAATTTCGAACCTTGACTAGTTTTGATGTCTAGGTCTCCAAATTGGCCCAAACGCTCCGAAATATTCTCAAAGTGTGTATGACTGATATTAAGACTTGGAAATTATATTCAGAGATTATTTATAACCCTCCAATAATTTTTGAAAACTATTTTTATATTCTGATCAAAGTAGGAGTCTTTACTAGCAAATTGGGGTTCCAATTCCCCCCGGGGTAAATGCTGGAAATGGATTCTCAAATGCTCTCAATCCCACTCGAATTTATGAAAAATGGAAGGGGATGTGTAAGGGAAACTTTTAATTAATAATATTCATCATGGTTCAGTTTATACAGGCCGTTATGACTCTCTCCAAAACAACTCCCAAATCACTATTTTGACCCTTGGGGAAAAGGCACCAAATCCTTTCCCAATGCAATTAAAATGAGTAAAATGGATTCCAATGCTTAAGTACTGAACATGAAACTTTTAATACACATTAATTGCAGTACATTCATCATACATTTATCGAAGAGACATTCCTCCATTCGAAATAATCAACATTACCATGGAATATATCAAAATAGATTGGAAATGGTCATTGTTTGCTCATTAAAAATAAATATAAAATAAAAATATTGGGTATTTCGAATTGAAAATTTGTGAGAAATAATAAAAGAGAATATTGAACTTATTACAATAATAAATATACCAGAATAATCTCTCCCACAAAGTACAATATCTCACCCAAGGCCCAATCCCTCCATGAGCATGAATATGCAATGGAAATTGGAAATGGTTGAGATGAAGTGCTGAAATAGAAGAACCCACAAGCTTCCTTGTATATTACACATGCAATTAAAAATCCATTAAATCTCCATAAAATACCTGAGTGGTCTCTCCAAACACCAACTTGGATGGAAATCTTTCACCCTCAAAATTGGCTAAGGGAAAAAAACTAGTCATCCACTAGCTCTCACAATTCACAAATGACAATTTATCAAATGATCCAAAGCTCTTCTCTTGGTTTATTTTTGTATTTTATTAAAATAATTAGAATTATAAGGTTACCAATCCAACCACAAACTCAATCCAATTCGAATTTGGGTGTGTGCTCATGATTTTCCATGTGTCCTCCCTTTCCTAGCCTTAAATATTTCCCCAATTTGAGTAGGAGCCCATTGAGCTTCTCCAAATCACATGAGGGCCCTCTTGGATGCTATATTTCAACCTTACATTTCATATATGTCATATTTCAGCATTCATATCTGATTTTTTTCATAGTTTTCATAGCATCTTCATCATTGTTGTCATAGATCTAGGGAATCTAGTCCAAGTGTCTCACTAGCTCCAAAATGGCTCTTCCTCTTCCATGGGAGTTACTCTCCCACTCCAATTAGACCTTAATTTACTCATGAAAAATATATTAACATTCCAACTTATCCAAATACCCATGGGCTTCTTATGTATTTGAAATGACAAGAGGAAGATGCCATGTGGCATAGAAAATCTAGCTTGTGTGGGTCCCACGTCCTCCATGTGTCTTCATAATTAATTGCCACTTTTATTTTTCCTTGTATTATTTATTTAGATCCTTTATTAAATATTTAATCCATTCTAATGTTCAAACATCATTTATTCCCCCCCTTATTCCAAATCCCAAAGCTTCCACTCCCAACCTAGGAAACTAGTAATTTTCCTCCTTGGCAATTATTTGACCCTTAGCATCAATTTGACAAACTCTCATGAATATGGAAAATGTGATTAGGCCATTGTGACCCAACGAAAAATTTGGTACATGACAAATACTCCCTTCCTAATATTGCTTTTCCTCAAGCAATTTCAAACATGGTTGTTGAAGAACCTGCTTTCTGTATGATTCTTTGAAGTTTCCACTGAGTTGCCCAACTTTGAGTCTTTGAGATTCCATGAATATTTTAGAGAGAAAACACCATGCTTGCTTCTGCACTAATTTGAATAAAATCACTTTATTAAGTGGGGAATCCACCCCCCATACTTCTTGTTTCCCAAAAAATTTGAAATCCATGGGACTAAAAACTATCCCAAGGTCCCATTGCTTGTATTGCACTCCAACAATTAAGAGTGCTCTCCAACCCATATTATTAGGAAAGAGAATTCCAAGATCCCATTTTCTTGTATGGATTCTTCCAAACATCATGAGTACATAATATATATCATCAAAGTACATAACAACATAATAAAAATGTACATCGAGGAGGTGCCTCATGAAAAAATCGTGAAAGTGCTTATACCTCCAAGTAAGTAGTCCACCATTTTCCAAGTGCATACAAGCTTCAAGTGACCAATAAAATTTTCTCCAATGACATAGGTGAGGATCCCATGTCCTATAATGTTTCTCCAGAAGGATGTGATATGCATCAAAACATTCAGCAATGTATTATTTTATCCAAGAAGTGAATGAAGAATCTCCAGTCAAATCTGAACCAAATAATGAGCAAAAGAAACAAGGAGACTTCAAATGACTCAAATAAGTCTCACCCATAAATCCATGAATGAGAGAATCATAAAGATATAAAAAATTATGTGGCTGGAAACAAAAAATTTCTCCAATCATAAATCTATTCACCCCAGTGTTGGATGAAGTTCCTCCAACATCAAATGAACCAAGTGTTGAGTAAGAAAAACCATTAGTCTTCAAATGACTCAAATGCTTATCATAGGTGCATCCATGTATATGTGCATCATCATAAAGTAACAAAGGATGCTTCTGCAAATGTGAATAAGAATGTACTCCAACAATGTCATCATAAAAATTAAATCTAGGAGTTCCATACTCCTCATGTGGAACCATCAAAAAGAACCCTTTCACCCATACTTCACTAAGACTAATGTTGCAAAACATGTAATTGTAGGATGTAGGAGAATGAACTAACTCACCCAAATGATCAAAAGGTGCATAAGCTTCATCATGGGAAGGAACCATATCGGGTAGTATCATGCAGCTCCTTCAAAAGTGTGAAACCTTTGTCATAGTTTGGTTCCAATGTAGAGGAATCATGCTCTTCTTTAAAAATTGCATAACCTTCATCAAGAGACAATTCAAGTTCCTCTTCCACCACATCAAGTGTTTGGATATCTTCAAGTTAATATTCAAATACATCAAGCACGTTCAAATATCCACATTTATTATGATTCACCATGTCATGAGTATCATCCAAATAATCTACCATTTGACAATCTGAAACATAGGAGGAAAAACAAGTATCTTGCAACTTTTCAAGAAGTTTCTCATTTTGAATTGTGAGCTTATGATTATCCTCATTATTAGTCAAGTATGCATCATGTAGCAATTCATTAAGCTCAAACAAATGGTTTCTATAAAAAATCAAAGACATGAAATTACCTTTAATGTGGCACATTGCTATTTGAATCTTCTCCATGTCTTCAAGGAAGGATGTTTCCTCCAATGAAGTAGATATCCAACAAGAATTTGAAAATAATGATTGAGTGTCATAGAGTATGATAAGGTACACTTGGATCTTCTTTTCATTCATCTTTAAGGACCCTTCAAAAAAATCAGGCACTTGCAAACAAACCTCCTCATCTTCTTCCTTCTTGATTGTCCAAGTTCATGAAGCTCAAGTGGTGATGGGGAAGTTGATCTTGTTTCTTCTTCAACTGATACAAGGTATTAATTTTCATGTTTAATGGAATTTTGGCTTGCAAAAAAAATTTAAAAACTCATCTCTCTGTCACCAACATATAGGTGTGACCACCCATCAATAGGAACTCCTTCATAGTTCAAACATCCATCAGTAGATGATTTTTGTTTCATTTCCAAAGTAGGATGTGTCTCAAAATGATCTTCAATATTTTAAATAGAAACTTATTCATACTCATGTGATGTCTCTTCATATTTTTCAGAGTCACATGGGAGTGAATTTCTATCCTATTCATGTACTACTTCTTCTAGTTCACCTATTTCAGAAACTAGGTGGTTCATGTGTCTCCTCCTTTTGCTCCTTCAAGCAAGATGATGCATTTTTCCCCTTGCTTTTCTTAATATAAATTTATTTTATCGAACCTTGGATAGCCAAAAATTCAAATCCTTTCATAATATTCTTGGTGATTTCTTAAAATATAGGTTCCATGATTTTTATATGCTCCTCACCATCATATGAGGTTCCCTTTTCATCCCTAGTCATAGTTTCCTCTTAAAAAAAAGCACTTTTGGGTTTCAATATCTAACAGTGGTCCATGAATTATTGTACTCATAAATATAAGACCACATCAGGTGGAAATATAATTCTCTGATACCACTTGTAGTGTCCCTTTTTAATATTTTTTATTAAATGACCAATTTTTCACTTTTTCCCCAATTTCGAACCTTGACTAGTTTTGATGTCTAGGTCTCCAAATTGTCCCAAATGATCCCAAATATTCTCAGAGTGTGTATGAATGATATTAATACTTGAATATTATGTTCAGAGATTATTTATATCCCTTTAATTACTTCTATAAACTATTTTTATATTCTGATCAAAGGATGAGTCTTTACTAGCAAATTGGGATTCCTATTCCCTCCCGGGTAAATGTTGGAAATGGCTTCTCAAATGCTCTCAATACCACTCGAATTTTTGAACAGAGGAAGGGGATGTGTAAGTTAAATTTTAAAGGACTAATATGCATCATGTTTCATTTTATACAGGATGTTATTACTCTCTCCAAAACAGCTCCCAAATCACTATTTCGACCATTGGGGAAAAGGCACCAAATCTTCTCCCAATGCAATTAAAATGAGTAAAATGGATTCCAATGCTTGAGTACTGAAAATAAAACTTTTAATAAAAATTAATTAAATTCCATTCATCATACATTTATCAGAAATACATTTCTCCATTCGAAATAATCAGCATTACCATGGCATATACCAAAATAGAGTGGAAATGGTCATTGTTTTCTCATTATAAATCAATTTGACATACAAATATTGGGTATTTAGACTTGAAAATTTATGAGAATGAATAAAATAGAATATTTAACTTATTAAAATCATCAATAGACCAGAATAATCTCTCCCACAAAGTACAATAGCTCACCCAAGCCGCAATCCCTCCATGAGCATGAATATGCAATGAAAACTGGAAATGGTTGAGATGAAGTGCTGCTATAGAAGAACCCATGAGATTCCCTGTAGATTACAAATAAAATTACAATTCCATTAAATATCCATGAAATACCTCAGTGGCCTCTCCAAACACCAACTTGGATGGGAATATTTCACCCTCAAAATTGGCTAAGGGAAGAAAACTAGTCATCCACTAGCTCTCATAATTCACAAATGACAATTTCTTAAATGATAAAAAGCTAGAGTCTATTGATTGATTCATGTATTTTATAAAACTAATTAGCATTATAAGGTTACCAATCCATCCACAAACTCAATCCAATTTGAATTTTGTTGTGCTCATGATTTTCCATGTGTCCTCCCTTTCTAAGCCTTCCATCTTCTCCAAATTTGAGTAGGAGCCCATTGAGATTCCCCAACTCACATGAGTGCCCTATTGTATTCTCTATTTAGACCTGACATGTTAGACAGGTCATATGTCAGCTTTCAGATCTGATTTGTGTCATATCTTTCATAGAATATTCATCATTGTTGTCATAGAGCTAGGGAATCTAGTCCAAGTGTCTCACTAGCTCCAAAATCCCTCTTCCTCTTCCATGGGAGTTACTCTTCCACTCCATTTAGACGTTAATTGACTCATGCCAAGTATATTGACCTTCCAACTCATCCCAAGACCCTTGGGATTCTTATGGAATCGAAATGAAAAGAAGAAGATTCCATGTGGCATAGAAAATCTAGCTTGTGTGGGTCCCACATCCTCCATGTGTCTTCATGATCAATTGCCACATTGATTTTCCCTTGTATTTATTTATTTATATCCTTTATTAAATATTTATGCCATTCTAATGTTCAAACAAAATTTATTGTCCCCCTTATTGCAAATCCCAAAGCTTCCACTCCCAACCTAGGAAACTAGTAATTTTCCTCCTTGGCAATTATTTGACCCTTAGCATCGATTTGACAAACTCTCATGAATATGGAAAATGTGATTAGGCCATTGTGACCCAATGAAAAATTTGGGACATGACATTGTGCACCAGAATTGATGGTTGTATACCAGTAATAGAAAGTCTACTCCAAAACTATTTGAGTGTGCCTAACAATGGTGAAATTTCCTATAAACCATATGTGGCATGCTTAGTTATCAAAATCCTACCTTAGAATTGTTGACCGTCAGTATATTTTACACTCTAGACATCCCTTTCTCCTCAAAGTTATGACGTTATGTTGAGCATGGTTGTTTTTCAATCTTTTTATAACCCGATTGATCAGTTGGACAGTTGCTGGAGTGAATCCCTGGAAGTTAGTCACGTTGTACATTGTCTAGATTTGTAACCTAGTGAGGATTATAACTTCCTGGTAGATGAATTGGGTTTGGGTAGTGTTTCTATGCACTCACTGAATAGTACCTAGAGGAAGGTGATGCTTGAGGGACTAATGCATAGTGAAGGGGTACCTTTTTGGTGTCATGTGAGGAAGGTATTATTTACCCCAAGCTAGTTGAATCTCGACAAGGACGGTGTTTGAAATTGATATAATTGTCTATAAATTTTTGTTGTTGAGTGAGTGGTATTGAATCCAAGGGTGAATAGGAGTGTGGATATAGTCAATGAAACTAGTGAATGTCATGACCTCCTAGTATATTATTGGAGTTTTGGTGATATTTCTACACACACATTGAATATTACCCCGAGGAAGGTGACGCTTGAGGGGCTATTGAGAAGAGAAGGGGTACCTTCTTAGCATTATATGGGGAAAGTATTGTTGACCCTAATCTAGGTGAATCTAAGAGAGGTTCCTATAATTATGTGGTGAGTTTACTAGTTTATAATTTCCCTTCTACTACACTGGTATCCTAATAACCCAACTATGTGTTGGCTTGGCTTAAGATTGAGTCTATGTGATTGTCGATAGCCTATTAACCTAGTTGTGCACTTGCTTGGCTTGATATTGAGTCTATGTGACTACTGATACCATGTTAACCTATCATTACACTAGATAGGATTGATATTGACTCTATGTGACTATGGATAGCATATTGACCCAACAATGTGCTACTTGGATGTGTACTTGTGATTATTGACTATGGGTGATCCTAACGAGTTCCCCTTTCCTTAAGGAAATCATGCATAGTGCTAGGGTGGCCTCTCAGAAAAAATAATATATTCTAGACAAAGAGCCTATGGTTGGGTGGAACATTTCTTTTTCATAGTCAGTTGCTTGAAGAAACTACATTCAAGATAAGTGACTACTTGATATATTATTGATGTTATTTCAATTCCTTGTATGAATATTGATTGGAATAATAATATGCATGCTATAACTAGTAGATGTGAATATTAATTGTCTTGGTAGAAGTAATCATGATTATTGGTAACTATGTGTGGAATATCTACTATTGCACTTCATGATTTCTTGTATATAGATGAATTCCTGCATATGAAGTCCCATTATGCATATAGTGCTAACGTTGCAGGAATTCAGTGACTTGTCATTAGAGGTTCAAGCTTCCACGCAATGCTTATCATTCCCAACTATTGACAAGTAGTGGTTAAATGTTGTCATGTTGTGGATCAGATGATGCTCAGAGTTACTTCTGCAGCTTATCTACACGATAAAAAAATTGATAAGCATAGAATTTACTCAAAGGTAAAAATTAATGCACATGGTACTATGCATAGATTAAGTTATGATGTGCACGATGCATCCTTGAGTAAAGTAAAAATGTGTGGTGCAACCCATTGTGTAGCAATAAAATTAATAAAATATATGTAGATGTGTCTTAAAAGGAAAAGGAAGAGCATCCCCCATGGTCGTCATGGACCACTGGGGCTGTTAGGGACGTGACACTAAGGGGGTTAGCGTTTTTGGGAGGAGTAGGGTAGCTAGAGAGAATGGGGGGTATAGGTGAGGATTGGGGTAGTTGGGGTTAGAGAGAGAGAGAGATGGGGGGTGGTTAGTTGTAGAGGGAGAGGAGGATTAGGAGAGTCAAATATAGAGAGGGGGTGATGAGTAGGGAAAGTAGGAGAGAGAGAGAGGGTGGTTTAGGAATATAAAATGTAGGAGGGGAGTTAAGGAGAGAGAGGGGGGTTATGGATAGATAGATAGAGGGAGAGAGAGAGGGAGGAAGGGAGTAAGGAGTGGGGATTTTTTTATGGGAGGGAATGAGAGATGTGGGGTGGTTAGTAGTAGGGGAAGGGGTACTAGGAGAGATAGAGGGAGGGGGGATATGGGTAGGGGGATTATGAGAGAGAGAGAGAGAGGGAGAGAGAGAGAGAGAGAGAGAGAGAGAG
>LPNX010959997.1:28766-65252 GCA_001517045.1 Pseudotsuga menziesii
ATATATTGTTAATAAAAGAGAATCTATATGAAAGTTAAATAAGAACATCAACATGTATAGAATCAATAATTTTGTTATTAGTGAAATTATTGAAAGGGTAGTTTTTAGTGACTGGAATTGCATAATATGGGTGCCTCATAGGTAATAGAGGGTCCTGAATCCATTTCTGCAATAAAAATTGCAATTTTATCACTGAAAATCTCATTTTCAATAACAAATGATGTTACCGGATTAGGGCCAAACTTGCCTAAAAAAATGCAAATAGTTTAGAGATTAGCCAACTCCAAAAATATAACCCCAAAGGTTTGATTACAAACATGGTTATTTTATTGAAAATAATGTTTGAAAAATTGAATCTTCAAATTATAAATAATTAATCATTTTGAAAAACTAATATTTTTAATATGAAAATAATAATATTATTAATTGATTATGAATTAATAACGATCCTTGTACGTTCCTGGTATATGAACATTGATTCCACGTATAAATAATGGAACCAATGAAAAGCACGAGATGCGTTTGGCCTGTAAATTTTCAAAAGTAAGATCCAGGTGGATTTGGTAAAATGCGAGTATTTTTTTAGATTTTTTTCGAGATAGGTGTTGACAAAAGCAATGGCTTTTCTGGATAGTTTTCATATGACGTATATTTTCTATATCTATTGCTATAAATTTCTTTATCTTCAAATGCATAGTAACAGTAATTTAATACATAAATATGAACATTAAATGTATAGAAACAGTAATTTGTATACAAATATGAATTTAATTTTTTTAAATTCAGAGTAATTTAGTAATTTTATACATAAATATAAAAAGTTAAAAACTAAATTTTGTAAAATATAAAAGTCATAATTTGAAATATAAAATCATAGTATCAATTGGAAAAACCCAAAAATTAGTTCAAAGGTTGTTGAACACATATGAGTAAAAATATCAATGGCTATCCGTATGCTGCCTTCTATTATCTTCTATTACGTGAAATTACAATCCATTTATGTTTTCGGTCTCCCAAAATTAATTGGAGGTGGTTGAACACATATTAGCAATTAGGGGTTAAATTTGTGTGCCACCTCTGTCCATTAATGTAAATTTTTTTGACGGTTTTGTTAAAAAAATTGCCTTGAATATAAAGTTTATTTAATTTGATTACCCTTCTATTAAAAAGTTTAATAAATTTGTTTTCCTTTCTATTAAATTTAATAGGCAAGAACAACCAACTTTAGATATTCAATATTTTCCAACCAAGTATAAACTTTGTGGCATCAACTAACTTTTCAATATTTTCCACCTAAATGGACAAATAGGAAGTAAAATATATAAACATGTTCAACTCGTTCTATTTATTAGTATTTTTAAATATAAACACAAAATTAATCCTAAAATTTGACATTGGGAATAACTATCAACGTGAAATAACCCTTACCTCATTTATCAATAACTCACAAATGCCTTGTTGAAACATGTAAAATGTATACATCCTTGGGCCTTGGTGATGGCTCTGAAAGTATCATTTTAAGACATTCCTCTGTATTGTCTTTAACATCATGAATCAAAGTATGAACAAAGAAGCATTCAGGGTTAAGTGTGTCTAATTCTCAATAACTATCAATGGGAGATAACCCTTACCTCATTTATCAATAACTCAGAGATGCCTTGCTGAAACATGTAAAATGTATGTACACCCTTGGGTCTTGGTGATGGTTATGAAAGTATCATTTTAAGACATTCCTTTGTATTATCTTTAACAACATCAATCAAAGTATGAACAAAGAAGCATTCAGGGTTAAGTGTGTCTAATTCTATCTGCATTGACTTAAAAAAAGGCAATGTATTATGGAAGCATGAAGAGAAGCAAAAAAAGATTTTAGTAGATATCTAGAATAACTCGTACATATACATAACAAATGCCACAATTATATATTCAACCTTGCACAACGAAATAATGACACCTTTGAATTCTATTTAAAATGGTATAGACCTAAATGTATTTAAAAAAATCCATGAGAAGATCTCTCTGAAAATATGATAGGGTGAATCATGGGTGAATCCTAAATCGTAGGAGCATGAGATACCTCCTACAATTTGTTGTCTGTTAAAGTTAGGGATTTTTATTTAAAATAAGAAAAAAATGATACTTTAGAATATAGTTTTCATCTCATTCAACTTTAACACTCAACTTTAACACTCACTAAAGATCATTGTGTTAAAGTTATGGTTTGAAACAAAATATGACAAATGCAGAAATAAACTATAAAAGTACTACTGAAAATCATAAACAATAAATACAATACTACATAAATAAAATCATGAACAATAGGACAATAGTAAATAAAATCTAACTAACAAAAAAAATAGAATCTAATAACTTATCTGATGGTGAGGACCTTCGTTATACTCATATTTGAATTTCAGATCAGATCTTGCCTCTTAAAGGAAAATCAATATCTGGAGACTAGAATAAATAATTGGCCCTTACCTGAGAGACCAAGGTAATCACATACCAGAGAGAGAGATTTAAAGTGTTGTAGGGTACGATTAGGCATGTATAGTAGAGAGTGCAGTTCAATATCAATCCAAATACATTAGTAGAGGCACCCAACAAATGTTTAACATAGGGTGGAAACTACAAAACCCTCATGCTAGTGGATGATAGCTCCAAATAGCCATACACAAGCCTTGGCCACCTCAAATATATCCCTAACATTGGGTAGAAACCTCACAACAAACCTCAACAAGCAATAGAAGCCTAAAGACACCAAGAAACACCCTCAATAGGGCAAGCAACAACCTCAATAAGGAAAGCATCACCCTCACAAGGAAGTTCCATCCTTCTAATAGAAAACAAAAAACTCACAACAACAATGACACTCTCCTAACAAACCTCAACACCCTCAAACAAGGTAGTGATAGAAACGGAACCCTCATAAGTGGAAGCGGTAGCCTCAAGAAGGCCTAAATAGACCTAAACAAGCTGGATAGTAGTAGTAATAGGAATCGACAATCTCACAAGTGGGACTGTGGCAATGACAACCTCAAGCATGCAGATGTATACTCAAACCTCAAACGTGCAGATGTAAGACACCCTTAATCAAGCAACAACAACTTGCAAGAAGAGACAACTTTCTAACAAGTGGACAAAAACCTTAAACAAACAGATAAAAACCCTTAATAAGGAGATGAAAGCCCTAGCAGGTCAATTCAACTCTAAATAGACTTTGAAACCATTGATGTCTTCCAAATCATCAAAACCCTTTAAAAATCACAAGTAATTAGATCTCAGATCTCCTCTATAAGATGCATTCATAATGAATGCATAGACTTATATTTATAACCCTTTAAGGACTTCTAGAATCGATATTACCTTCTAAATATTCATTGACTTTACGGTTACTCTACAAGGGTCCAATTAAAGAGGGTTTCCAAGTATAAAGTAGAAATTGTTGTTAGGATGCTTAGGAGGAGCATAACCAAGACCAGACTAAGGATAGGATGACACATTCAAATTGAGCACTATAAAATAGGACCAATAAGGGAGAGGTCAACACAAGACCAAACCAAACACAAGGTTAACCACAATTCAATAAGAGGTGTGTCGTGACAAAGTTTGAAGACAACCCTTTTACCCACAATACCAAAGGTGTAACAAGGTGGAAATGCAACCCTGTTATCTCTCTCTCAATGTATGTGGTCCACAAGTGTCCCATAATAACTAGAATTTTTATCATCACCATACAAGGAAGGTCCAAACTAGATAAAACCATTCAAACAAAATATTACTAAAAAATAAAATAAAATACAACAGAGTCCCAATACTAATGGAATTTGCTATAAATTCAAACACACACAAAAGACGAAAGCTATTGCTGAAAGAGAAGAAAATACATTATACATTAACAAAGATAGATATCAAACATATGTAAACAAATCAAAACCATTCATAAAGTTGACAAACAAATGATACATAACCATACCTTAAATATGTTCCTCCTCGCCAAGACCTAAGAAAGTTTATAAAACACTTTCCTTCGTAGATTGTATGGGATCATAAGAGAAGAGAATGATATTTTCTTTATTCCTAATTTCTATAAAATAATCCCTTGTACTCACAATTTTATTATGGACTATGCTAACATGTTGAAATTCAATCCATATGAAAGAGGGAAGATCCTATTTACACATCAATGATGCCTTGAATTCAACCCTCATTGTATGAATAATACTAGAAACACAATATCATGGATGTTTCACACACATAAAAGAATATCCTATAGTTGGTAGGTTAAGGAAATTAAGATGGCAAACACCCTAAAACTTAGGGAGAAGAAAAAGGACATGGTCCTAACATCAATGGACATTATCTATGACTCACTATGGAGGACTTTGCTACATATTATATTACTAAAAATTAAAATAAAATAAAATACATTAGTGGCCCAATGATGATGGACTTTGCTACACAACTATACAAACACAAAAGCCAATAGTTGTTACTGAAAGAGAAAATAAAATAAATTATATATTAAGAAAGTAAGATACCAAGTATTTGTAAGCAAATCAAAACCATTAATAAGTTGACAAACAAATGATACACAAACCTTTATAGTGTATGAGTTTCTGAATTTTACAGTGTTAAAAGTTTAAACTTTATCCTAAAATTTGGAAGACTGTTTATACTAAACTTCTTGAATAGGAATAGGATGGTTCATACACAATATTACCTATTGTTATGTCTAAAAACTTAAAACTGTGTATATATAAATATTTGTATTAGGACAACATTTTTCACTTATTTACCACAATTTTAGATTATAAAGGGCAATGACTATTTGTGAGACCGAAATAAGTAAAACACATTTACTTGATCAATAATTCCTGAAAAATGGTACTAATGAAAGAAAAAATAGCTTAGCATGAAAACCTTAATCTCTCTAACAAGTGCTACATAGATTCAATATCTGAGAGTATATTGGTAATATACATACAAATTATTTTCCCGACCCCCATCAGAATCGCTCCCTCAAGTTATTTGCAAGATTTGAGAGCCAGTGGCATGTGTTGTCTTCCTTTAATCCTAGTTCACATACTATGCCGACAAAAACATTGATATGACTTCTTTATTAATATATACCATCTCTTCAAAAATGTCAAAGAAGACAAATATATGAAACATAGGCATAAATAAATAAACCAAATAAAAATAAGACTTCTAGGTGTATTTTCATCAATAATGGATATTTTATCACTATGACATGACAACAGTTTTGGGAACTGCCTTCATTCTCTTTTGTAACTTTTAATACCATAAAGAAAATACTTAACAATAGAGAAGATTTGGTATTACTAGGAGATGATATGTGCATAAACTCACTAACATAGTTATATTGTTTCTCACAAGTTTGATGTGTGAGATTCAATGTATTTATCTCTGAAGAAGAAGTAGTTGCAAGAACAAGCAAGAAGCTAAAATCTATTAAATATTATCTATTCAATATTTTGCAACAACTGGATGGAAATCCCTTGTACATGGGTGTTGTTTCTCATCTTCATTATGTTTAATTTGGTTAGTTTACGGTTTGAGATAAAAACAAAACTAAATATTTGTGTACTTTAATGCATAAAAGAATAATATTCAAAACTAGTTCTGTAACAACAAGGTAGTGCACCAATAGAAGTAATTTTAATAAGACAAGTTTAAACATAATTTTCATATCAAATCTTGTCTTCTCAGAGATAAGTTTCTAAAATGGAACAACTAACCCTTACCTGAGGGTAATTTGGTAAATATTTACTTGAGAGAGAGAGGTAGGAAACTAAAACAAGTTCAAACTTAGGATTCCCCAATAGATTAAAAAACCCTCAAGGCTGTCTTAAAAGACCTCAAACTAGCAAAGGAAAAATTGTAGCAACAAGTTAGAGGTATAAGCAAGGGAAACCTCAATACAAGAAAATACAACCTCATAATAGTGGCAACTGGAACCCTTTCAAAAAGCAGAGATACCCTTATGACTCATTCACATAGGCAAGCAGTATCCTTAAATGATTAAATAGTTTTACTTTAATGCATAAAAAAAATTCAAAACTAGTATTGTAACAACAAGGTAGTGCCCCAATATATTGTAGAAGTAATTTTAATAAGACAAGTTAAAACTTAATTTTCATCTCTTTCAACTTTAACACTCCCGAGTGATCACTATGTTAAACTTGGTCCTTGAGATAGAAATAATCAATTGCAAGGTACATGAAATAGAACATAAACAGTAACAAAAATACTATAAAAATACCAGGAATAGTAGAAGTAAAACATGAACATAACAAAGATCAGGGAAAATGATTTACCTAATTGTGAGGTCCTTCCTTATACTCAAATTGTACTTTCAGATCAAATCTTGTCTTCTTGAAGACAAGTATCTAAAATGGAACAACTAACCCTTATCTGAGGGTAAATATTTACCTGAGAGAGAGAGAGGTAGGAAACTAAAACAAGTTCAAACTCAATATTCCCTAACAGATTACAAAACCCTCAAGGCTAACTTTACATACCTCAAAATAGCAAAGGAAAACTTGTAGCAGTAGGCTAGAAGCCTAGAGGTATAAGCAAGGACAACCTCAATACAAGCAAGGAAAACCTCAGAATAGTGGCACTGGCACCCTCTCAAAGAGAAGATATACCCTTACAACACCTTAACATAGGCTAGTAGTAGCCTTAAACTAGATCAAGGAACCCTTAGTAAACGTTAGTAGGCTATGATATCCACAAGAAGGATCAAGGTAGGTCACGAATCAAGATGGGATGCCACACAAGGGTCACAAACCACTCTAATGAATATCAATAAGTTCATGACCAAATTCTGGGTATTCAATAAGAGTCACAACCCACTGTTATAAACAGTAGCAAGGTCACAAATCAGGTTTGGGAATTCAACAAGATGAGTTGCGTTCCACTCTTATGAACAACAACAAGGTCACGGATCAGGTTTGAGTAGCCAACAAGGGCTAAGGACTCAGGAACCACTCTTATGAACAACAACAAGGTCATGGATCAGGTATGGGAAACCAACAAGGGTCGTGAGACCCACGACTAGCTTTAGAAACCCACATTGAGGTCACGATTGAGCATAAGCAACCCAAATAGGTCATGCACAACTTAAGACAACCCACAATAAGGTCACAGTTCAATAGTAGCAGCTTGAGCAAGAGGGCGATAACCTTATATGTTTGAGAAAGAGAATATATGACAGCTCCAAACCAGCAACAGTAGATAAGACAAGAAGATAGCAGTCTAACAGGCTGTGGGAGATGGTGGTTCTAGTTCAAAGCAGCAGTTAAAAACCTAGACGCCAATATAATGGAGTAGTAGTGAACCCTACAGTAGACAATGGATCGAATAAATTATTCTCTTATCAAGATGCCACACAAATTAAGTTTGTGACTTTAATTTATAATCTTGTCAAGATGCCTAGAAGGGTCACTTAACTCTTAGGAAGTTTACCAAAATAAACTTAAAATAATAGTATGTTGAATTAGGATGGGTTACAAATGGTCAAGTGGTCATACAAAATAATAATAAAAAATAAAGTTAAGTCATCATAGAAAAAGGTTCAAGGCACCACAACCAAGATGGATGTTAGGACCAATAGGGAAACATAAGACCATAAGTCAACAAGAGGGGTCACATCAAATTTGGAAGACAACCCTTTCACCCACAAGACCAAGGCATACCAATAAGGTGGGGAAAAAACCATTTTTCCCACAGGAAGGGGAAATCAATCTCTCTATCAAGTTATGTGATCTATAAGTGTTTCAGACAATAATTGAAGGTTCATCATCACCATATAAGGAAGGTTCACACTGGACAATGTGATCATATGGTCCTCTTGACTGCTCCTAAGGGTCAAGTTCTAGTGACATCATCAAGTAGTGGGAAGTCCCTTGAGAAACAACCTAGCAATAACCATTTAGGAGAAGAGGACATCACACATAATCATCTTGGTCAACTGACCAAGATCCACCTGGTAATCTAACTAGGTATGTACCTATAGGATCCACTTGGTCCCAGACCAGGAAGTCTCTCTCTCAACCTACATGATCTACTTGGTCCACATGACTAAGAAACTATCTGGTCCTGAACCTGAATACCCCTCGTTTGAATGTTTAGATCCAATTAGAGGACACCACCTTCATGTAGAGAAAATATAGAGAAGCTCAGAAAGATGCAAGTAAGATTTTTTGCAAAGTACTTATACTCCATGTTTTCAATAGGGGTTAAATTAGGAGAGAAATATGCACCCCAGGCTTCCATAATAGATTGGATGGCCTCACAAGAGAAGAGAAACCTACTAAATTTTGACAATATATAACAAATGAACTTATAATATGTAAAAAAGGGTAGTTGATTAGTAATTAGAACTAGAGACTTGAAATTAAGTTCATATTTCATTTTATTATTCATAAAAGGAAAAGGGATTTAGAAGAAAATAACACCTAAAGGAAGAAGCTTCCTAATACATTACATTATGCAACACAAACCTCACAAACAATCCACATTTCCACATGACTTGTATCAACAAAATCATTATTTTAGATCTAATATTTCTACAACAAATAATACACACTCACACATGCTTGTAGAAACAATTCATTATTTCATATCTAAGATTTATACAATAGCATCCATTATGAGATTCCTTTGAAAATTATATAGTGCTAAATTTTCACACATGTCCTGTAGCAACAAATTCAACATTTCAGATCTAAAATTTCTACAACAAATCATCTACACCGACGATTCATGCATGCCTGTAGCAACAATTTATTATTTAAGATATAGGATATCTACAGTAGTATCCATTTTTAGATTCTTTTGCACAGTAGATTCCATTTTTGAGATGCCTGTAGTGTTAAATTCTCACCATATATAACAAATGAACTCATAAAATGCACAAAAGGTAGTTGATTAGTAATTAAAACTAGAGACTTGAAATTAATTTCAGATTTCATTCTATTAATCATAAAAGGAAAAGGGATTTAGAATAAAATAATACCTAAGGGAAGAAGTTTACCAATACAATACATTGTGCAACACAAACAATCCACTCACACATGCTCTGTAATAGCAAATTCATTATTTCATATCTAAGATTTGCAATAATTATGTTATATCTCCACTTCCAGGAAAATCTATGCCCAAGATATGCATAAACCTTAAATCTCATAAGCGTAGCAGCTTCTTGCAGTAATTTAACATGAACAACATACATAACTAGAGAGTGCTACAATATAAATAGCACAACCAAGAAGAGTAATATAAATTCATAGTCAATTGAGATTCATATTTTAATACAAAATATGTTGTATTTGTACCAATAGAAGAGTTTAACTAAAATTTAAATTTAAAAACAAATTATGTTGCATTTCTACCTAAATAGATAGCACAGATCCATCTTCACCTCAAACTGTATTAGGGAGAAACATCAAATCCCTAGCAGACTAGCAGTATCAATATTGACAATTTAATTGAGAGACTCAAAGCTACTCCAATATGGGTATTTAATTTCCACTACTATTCATACCAATTACCATAATCTCATGCATATTTATAACTAAGTATCCAACACAAATTCAAAAGACCAAGTAAATTTAGGATTGTATGACCTTGGAATTATACTAATCAAGGATTTCATCCAATGCTAAATTGTTGATTTTGCAATCTGGGATTGTGTGACTTATTTCTTTGGTAATACTTAGAAACAATATATAATGAAAGATTTGGTGGGGTTGTGACAAATTCATAGTTATAAGAGCTGAGTATCCAACACAAATTCAGAAGAACAAATGTAGTTCCAGCCTTAGAAAGGATAAAACAATGCAAACTTGTATGGCCCCAAGGTCTCATATGGGCCAACCCATAGATTATTTTACAAATATTTAAGCAATTCTAGAAGCACCTATTTGTAGTTTCCAATCAACATATGGGGGGACTGCACATACCAAAAAAATCTATGTGTATACCACCATATGGTGTTTTCACATGCATGACATTTCAAGAGAAGGGTAATCTAGAGACAAAATTGAGCCAGGATTTCACTAGAGAATTCATACCTCCTAGGACATAGAAATGAATGGGGAATTGATATATACATAGTTGGCAATAGGTATCACCTCCTTGGACTTGTCTAGGCTTAGTGTTGGCCAAATGAATTCTTTCACAGTGGTATGGTAGTTCAAGCCATCCTCTACTCTCTACAGGCACCGATCTGGGAACTTGTCACATGCCCCAATTTTGTAAAATAATGTTATCTTATTTTGATTTTATTCCAAGACATTATGTTAAATTTAATTCTAAGTTGAAACTGATGACTCAGCAGAGTCAAGGATGTCAAATGTAATTCTGAATATTTTAAATTTTAAATAAATAAAAGTGGAGACAATAGCTTGCGAGAGCTGTTAAAAAGAGTGTTACTGGTCAAGTTGGTGGAGGAGACTACGTGGAGAGTAAATAGACAAGTGGCATCATTCTCAAACACTTCCTATGTTTTAGGGGGCAACCTCCCTACATTTGGGGTCATGATCCCCCAAGAAAGTGGGATCAGAGCAAGTGGCTAAATTAATGACAACTAACCCAAAGAGACCTAGGCAATCTTAATAAAAGTACCCATTGAAGAGAGCTGAGGCTACTCATTTTAGGAGTAGAAATCATTCAGGTGAATGCACTTCAAGGAATTCATTAGAAAGTGAAATTTTGAGAAAGGTGTTTGAGGGGTAAAACTGTAGGAAAGTGATCTAGTACAGCTTCATAGCTAAAAGATCTTGCTGTAGTATGCAGAGTTGGTATTGAGTCTTGGACTAGTACTTTGTTGTTTGCTCCACCTAGTTCCAGCCAAGGAGACCAGAACAGGATCGAAGATCCTGAGAAGTCGTTGTTTGAGCGCTCTCCAGGAGTTGGTAGGGAGGAACCGCCTCCCATTGCTGTTGTCATCCAGCTTTTAAAACAGGTTCCATTATCTTTTAATTTCTGTGTGTGATCAATAATGAATGATTATATGTTATGTTGTAAACTGATAAGTTTGAAATTTCTTAGTTGTTTTAATGTTGAATCTGTTCTTTGATGAAAAAATAAATCCTACCTGTGTTTTACCCCATCTGGAGTAATCCAGATCATACTCTAGCACAGGTAGTATGTTAAGATAGATGAAGAAATGATAGAGATGTGGATTGAATAGAATTATTTCATATTTCAATATAACAGAGTAATTATTCTCTATATATGGATGTTTTCTGGAAAGGATACCATTGTGTCCAATTAAGCTATGATATAAAAACCAGAATACTTCACTAGGAATGCTAGCTAAGGAAGAATACATAATATTTGTCAATAACAGTAGGTTTATTTCTTTTATGTTGAGTATTGTAAATAAGTTATTTATCTTATTCAAAAATGTACTTCTACAAACTGAAACTACTAACCTGCCACATAGGAAAAAGATTTAACTGAAATAAATATTTATTTATTCCTGTGAAGAAAGAACTAAGTTATTTTTAGAGGGTTATTTCATTGTACTTACTGCATAACTAATTCTACCAATGTTCATATTTAAGTATGATATTTTGATATAGTATTTTTATAAATAAATTATCTATAGCAATTATAATAGAATAACAATGGGTTACTAACAAAATCCTATCTATACACTTATAAAACAAACTAAGTGCAAGGTTAAATAGTATTTATTAAATATTATTTATTTATGAACAAATTTAATTGAAAAGAACTAAACAAAAGCTAATTATAAAAGAGTGCACATGGTCGAAACCCTTATAATATAAATAGAATAAGTTATAGTATTAACATTTTAATATTATAATTTATAGCATTAACATTATAAATTAAAAATAATAACAATATAATTTACTAAGCATTAATCCAAAGAGTTGGATTATTCAGTTTTCTAAAATACATCAAAATATTATTACAGTCCTATGAGGACAGGGAAGATAATAAATGAAAGTACAACCACTCATATCTGTAACCAACAAATATTTAACAAGTATCATTAATTAAACTTACAAAATAATTTACGAAAGTATTTACGTATAGAATTACTAACAGAACTTAAACTTGCTCGAATAACCAAGCTTATTAAAATTTATTGTGATAAAAGAAATAACAGAATAGACAATGGTAATATATTTTAATGGAAGATAAATTAAAAACAGTAAAACTGTCTTTACACAGACGAGTTAGGGTGGAACCCTAATGTACCAAATTTACATTTTAAGTATCAAAATAACTGAGTCTGAGCTCAAGAGGGTACATCCCTTCACCTAAAGATAAACAGAGGATGACTTGACAGGCTGCTTACTTTTCTTTACAAAACTATACATAAACAGTAAATCAAAATTTTACAGGTCACAGCATAAGCCGGAAACTCTGCGAGCAGTAAGGGTTTGTTAAACAAACTAAACAATTGAACAAGTTAACCAAGAAAACAATAAACACAAGGGTCATTGCAGGTCACAACGACCAACCAAAACTGTTCCATAAGGAACTGCACATGTAGGAACTACCATGGGTTGACCACAACTTACCCGTGAGCAGAAAACCGACCATGATTTTGCAGCAATTGTGAAGGAAGACGTAAATTTCACCTTCAAGGTGACCCACAATGTTAATACTATTGCATATGGCATACCGGAGCTAAAAAAAAATTTAAAAATTGTTAAAGAAATTTTATTTACCTGGATTTAAAAGTAAGGTAGCCACCCATGAACAAGAGTGCCTCCACCAACAAAACGAACAGTAAACCCTTCATCCCTTTCATGAGAGAGACAAGTTAAACAAGTGCAACCATAGCTGGTAGCAACCAAAGGATGGGAGCGACAGCCAAGCAGAAAGCAGACAGTAAAGCACGCACTGTCACCACCTTTAGAGCATGAGAACCCAATTTACCAGAAAACACTAAGATAGACCAGACCACAAGATTAGAGTCATGGCTCTCATTGTCTTTCTTCCACGATAAAACAACAGGCCTGTATTTATTCGCACAGGAAATCTGTGGAGGAATAATCCAAAAGAAAACAACTACACACAGTTTAAGCGGTGAACAAATTGTCATGGCTCTCCTCAAATCCTTGTAGGATGAGCTCACAGTGCAACAAGAGAAAAGAACGATGAAGGAGGGTTGAACAACATAACCAGGACATAGCGGCGTTCACATAGCAGCCAAAACACAGTTGCAGAGCGGCCCAGAGGCCCGAAAATGATGGAGGAAATGACCACGACTAGGGTTCGTAATCCCTTTTATTGTCTCAACACTTGGCCAAGGAGAAACCACGTGTTCATGCAAATTATTCACCCAGCAGTGGGTAATTCGTATAGTCCCTGCATGCATTCAATTTTCCAATTATTCAATTAAATCTTTGCTCAATCATAAGGGATAAAAATAATTTAACAAGGTTCCACGTATCCCAGATTCAACCAACGAGTGCATTCTATAAACCATTGGAAGCATAAAAATTATAATCCTCAAATCAATTCCAAGCATATATTATTTTGTAAAGTTGGTACAAGAGCAAATTTAAAACCTTGGTATATTATATTCAACCTTATCCATAGTTTCATCATTGGAGTGGACTAATGCACATCCTTTAACCATTGCAAAGTTATAGCAAGCACATTGCAAATCAACATAGTATATATATCAAGCTTATGGTTGACCACGAAATCAACGAACCTTATAACCTTATTCATGCCAAGTAATTGTTATGTTGGTACATATCCAAGATATGTCATATGTATATTATTCGAATTACTTAGGTTTGAAAATCTTTAGTTTATAAACCAAACAATTATATATTATTTCACATTAAACTTGTTGATAATCATTAAATGATTGTAATATCATATTGATATTTTCACTCCAAACGTATTTATGCTTAAAAATATTTAGTTCTTTGCTAATGGATAAACCACTTGGTCATAGCATAAATAGTATAGTTACAACCAGCAATAGGCCTTGGGCTATTGAAGCTAGGTTAATTAAGTAAATTTTGTAATACTGAGGAGATGCAAAGAAAAAGGCTATTTCCTCTCCTAGCCAAACTATGATAATGAAGTTTTACTAACAAATTTGCTTAGCTAATCATGTTGTCACCAACATTTTATGTTGTGACACGAAAATGTTTAAGAACATAGTTTTTATTGGATCATGAACTTTATAAACCCTAGCTGTTTATAATCCAGAACTACTGGTAAGTTTAAATGCTTTATAAACAAGATGAATAGTGTAGGTATCGTTGAATATCAGTAGGTGACACATACTCGGATGTTAGCTATGAATCATGTACGTAGTTCAGTTCAATAAAGTTTAATAACTTTTGACTATTTATCATCCATGACAAGTACTTTTAGCTTCCCTATGTTTTTTTTAAAATAAGAAAACTAGAGTGGAAACATTTCACTAAACTCCAAGTCCTTAGGACTTGATACTTTAATGTAATGTTTAAATCCTTATAGACAGAAAACTGCATACATAAGATAAATAACCCGTAATAGCTTATACAAAGTTTATAAGTCGATAATGTATTTTACAGTTAGATCAACCATTACAATATTACAGGTTGTGAACCAGGGAGAAAATAATTGACGTTGTCCACATTCAAGAAATAAAAACTCTTCTTTACATTTATCATTGACAATTTAAATGAAAGAAGCAAACTGCTTGTTTTACCTCATAGAAGCAGTTGAATTTGTAATAACTTATTTACCGAGCTATTTATTTTGCAAATAAAAGTATATCTGAATGCTTTATGAAAATTGATAGGCGTACTCGATCATTCTTACCTGTAAACCTATGAGGGCAAGTAAACTTTCTGCATTAGCTCAAAATCTAAGTAAGCCCCAGAATCCAAGACAGTTCCACCTACTTGTTGCAAATTAAAACTCATCAGCACACTGAAAAACAAAATTATTATACAAGTTGAACCTAACCTTGTACTAAAAAGTAGAATGCTTAGTGCTTAATTTAGATTATGTATTAACAAATCTGTTAACCAAATAATTTATAGATAACTGTTAGCTGTTAGCAGACCGCTTTCTCATTATTTTTATGTACTTTCAAAAATTTAAATTTTTGTGAAAATTTGGGGTTTTGACAGAACTTGTCATAATCATGAGAAAAATGAAATATGAGTTAAGGTCCCAAGTGCCCTATGCAAATAATATGGGCACTAAAGCCTGAACCATTCTAATATTGGAGTACAGTTTTCCAAATAAGTAGATTTTGACTGTTGAATGATTGTAAAATCAACAGCTAGGACTAAGAATTGACCGTGGATTCGTACTATCCACACTACCCATTGCTTCATTAAATTCCCAAATATAGAAAAAACTAATTTAAGTACTTTTTGGAAAAACAATCACTGATTGAAGAATTCTACAACTTACAAGGCTATTCAACACAAAATTCTAGCAACCCACATTCACATGCAAATTCTACAAAAAACTATTTATATACTCTGGGTTTGCATAATCCATAAATTATCACAAATAGGACGAATTTTCAATGTATCCCATGTTGATACAACAATTATGTTTCAACTTTACCAAAGCACCATAAAATAACTATTCTATCAACAAACTTGTTTTTTTTATTTTTCCATGCATATAGTTATCTAAAAGTGAATTTTGTTTCACAAAGGAATCAAATTCCCTTAGCTACCCTACATATATCAATACTCAGGACTGTCTTACCTTATCATTCAATCAACTAATTGAATTTAACAACAATATCTGAAATAATTATTAATCACCATACTCATATACTAGAGTAACATTATTTGTAAACTGTTTAAAAGGAAAATTCTT
Organism: Pseudotsuga menziesii; assembly: GCA_001517045.1. Lineage (NCBI taxonomy): Eukaryota > Viridiplantae > Streptophyta > Pinopsida > Pinales > Pinaceae > Pseudotsuga > Pseudotsuga menziesii. The sequence goes on from LPNX010959997.1 coordinate 44,634, forward strand.
AACCTACAGGAAATTATGACATCAAACATGAATTTACAAAAGATGAATACAAATAAGAAAAATAAAATCTAGAATAACTATTAAAAAATACAACACATGCAAGGGGCCCTCCTGATATATGATGTTTAGACAAACTCAAACCGTGCAAAATATTTAACACATGGATTATCATTAAACATGGAGCTTCATTGTGTTAAGCATTAACATCAATTAGCAGTCACAATATGTCTTGGATGATAATATCAACATTCACATTAATTTCGATATATCCCCTGCCTCTAGTTTTTATATATTCAAGAAGAAAATCGAGTGCTTTCACACACTCTTTGTTTTTTTCAAACTAATTATAGAAAATGTAGCTTAGATATCCCTTTTGGCATACAGAATAATATTTACATGATCATATGAGTTGGATCTTGAATCTATAGGATGGTTGAGCATTATTCATCACTCCTAGACATTGAGTTCTAGATGTTGTGAATAGAATTGCATATTTGCATCTAATTCATGTGAATTTCCTATAACATATTACCTTGTTGATTCTCATTATGTCATTAGTTAGATGAAAGTGGGGAAAAGTGGATGTTTTTAAGATCAGAATGGAGATAAATGGGCCTAGTGTAAGTGTCAAACCTGGCCCATATTTCAGATTTACCATTACAAAACTAAACATAAAAAAAAAAACCTTAAATATTTGATAATCTTCTTTCCTTAGCATCTTTACAGATTCCATATACCCTGTCCCATTCCACCATCACTGAATCAATCCCTTTTAGCGACACTCTCATCAAAGCATATAATGTATCCAATGATAATTTTGTCCTTCGTATATCCTTAATTATGTTTTGTCTTGAGAACCCTCTCTCACATGCCACTGTACTTGCAGGAATACTAAGTACTACTTTCCATAACTTTGACATGTTAGGAAAATTTGTATGTAGCTCCGTGACACAAAAAATCCTCCAAAGCATATTTCATGGATGATCCCTCACAATTAACGTGAAGAGTATCAAAAAATACATGCAACTCTTTTAAACAAGCTTCAAAATCCAATGTTGTTTTGTTTTCCTCCTTCTCACATAAAGTATGTTGCAAGTGCTGAAAAAGTTTTTCAATCCAACACTTTGAATTCCATTCTCTGCCATGAACATCCTGTAAATAATGACAAGGGATAAACAACCTTGCAGAGTTGAAAAATTAAATATCGGGAAATCTTCCATTCAAACTCTCTACAAGATCTTGAACATAACCTTTTGCAATTTTTTTGCAACTCTCTACTGAACCTTCAATGCAAGGTTTCCATGTTTTTTTTGAGTATCAACATAATCACCACATGCAATTGCTACAAATCATAATTCATGCCTATGAACAAGTCCCTCTTTATCATAAATCTCTAGATAACCAAATTTAAAAGCATCTCTAAATTTATGTAAGTAACATGTGCCATTTGTGAATGTGTCATTTCTTAAAAACCACCTTCTTAAAGTGTTTATGGTAACATCTATGGATTCCCCTAAAGAGGAAACATGAACGTACTCTTCTTGGAATTTCGAGTTCAACTTGTCTAGTTCACCCATTATATCTGCAAGCATATGTAAACAAAATTGTACTAAAAAAATCCTTGCCTTATCATAGCATGCGTCTTTTTTTTTCTTCCATAAATTCAATATGGGAGGCATTAATACAACAAGTCTTTCAATGACTTGTCCCCTTAAGAGCCATCTAACTCCATGGATTTGAAGAGAATTAAGAGTTTCATGTTGCATACGTTCTTATAGAGAAATCGGTTCATTGTTTCCTTTAGTAGAATTTTGTACCCAAGAATACACCTTATTTTCCAATTTCTCAACAAATAATAATTCAGGTATTCTTTTAGAAGCATCTAATGCTACTAAATCTTCACGATGAGCAATGAAATGAATACCTACAATATTAGGAACACATTTTTTCAAAAAAGTAACAAAACCATTTTAATTTCCGACCATTGATGAAGTGCCATCCATGGAAACTCCTATTAATATTTCATTTGAAAGACCCCTTCCTTCCATTAAACCATTGACTGCATCATATTTTGTTTTCCCTCTTCCATCACAAACATTTATGAGATTTAAAACTGTGAAATTGGAGGCCCGAACCCTTTTGACTCTAGAAATGTGGCATAAACCATGAGACGTTTCTCCAAATTGTGTTCCATGCTTTCATCTAGCATCAATGAAAAAAAGGGCTATCCAACATTCTTGAAATTTGTAGCTTTTCAAGATATTCAAATATAGCAAAAATAAATTCTTTTGCAATCAGGTGATTTGTATATGATGTGTAGTATTTATTCTTTGGCATGCTTAGTGTTTTCAAGGAAATTGCAACCAAACAAAGCGATTTATATTTTGAGAGTGGTAAATCTTCTTGCACTATCCAATAAACTAATTTTATAGTTGTGATGACTCTTTCCTTGTTCCTATCATCAATGCATACTATGTGTTATAGAGAGAAACTTCCTATGGCTTGGGGGTACCACAACAGACACTATGACACCAGAAATCAATCTTTCCCACGATGCAAGAGCAGTACGAAAATACAACACTAAGGGATATCAAATCATACCTTATTTTGGATGGTTGAAGTAGATCCCCATTGAGCTTTTCCAATGCAATTGCGATTACAATTTGCTATCAACAACAACAAACAAACAAAGCATGATATGCATAAATGTATTAGAGCTATTCTAGCATATATAATCAATCATGCATAAGCAATTAAATACATACATGAATTCAATATTCATATTTAAAATGCACATGAGTTGGACAGGAAAAGATATTTCTATTAATAAATCAAAGATTCAATAGTGACAAACTCTGTCAGAACTTCTACGAACCGGAGAAACTGAGTCCTCCACCTGGGCCTCCACCACTTCAATCCTCCATCTCTCGATAGAAAGCTCACAAAGCAAAGGAAAGATTGGTAAGAACACTATGTACTCCAAGGGACAAAGGGATGTTGACTCAAGTATAAGAAAAGCTGAGGAAAAAATTGACTATAGTTTACTTGCTCTTCAATTCCTCCCCCTGCAATGCATCAAAGGGGTTCCTTATATAGAACTCCAAAGAGGTAATGGAGGGTCGAATCCGAGTGTTCTCAAGGCATTTGAAAGGGAAAGAGTCAAGCTATTCGGACTCATATGAGGAAAACTCCAAAAGTATTTGGACTTATTCACACATCCCGATCTACGCACGTTTGAGGCCAAAAGTCATGTGTACATGCGAGTATAGCTTTCAAAGTCGTGTACAAGAATAAATGTGTTTTTTAGGGATGATATTGGAACATCAAAGTATAATGTAAGTCCATGGAATACAAGGAGTCTGCAGAGGGACAGGAAAGGCCATAAATGTGTGATCTACTTGGTGTGGTAAAATTAGTTATAATAGATGCCCCCTAATGTGTGAGGTCAGAGGGATAACATGATGACCAAAATACATTATAAAATCCATCCTAGAAGTGGAGTAATAAAGACCCAGGTGGAAGAACTAGCCACCCATTAGTACAATACAATGATAAATCTCTGCATATGACTGGAAATAAATGGAGCAGTCTCAGATACATAAGAGTACAATGGCCATGAATAGGCATGATATACAAAGTGTCATGTGTGTTCATCTCCACGTACAATATACAATGGATCAAGATCTCCAAAATGGGTGAAGATATCTTATATACACTAGAAATACTGGAATCATGATAACGGGAGATGAAATCCCATGAATACTGGCATGATCAAGGAGGTAGAATATATAGAATGCCACCAAGATGGAAGGTCTTCTACACAAACCGCTACGAGTACATGTCCTACTATGTGAATAGAGGTGTTGAGGTGGAACATAGTAGTCCATCGTCTGATTACCATTCATTGATGTATATCGTTAATAGACGTGAGATAATCCGCCGATAATGAAAATGGGAATCAAGGTACCGAGTGCAATCTAACAAGTGTGAATAGATGTGTTAAGTTCAAACACTTGAAAGAATCCATCGATTAAGGGACATTGATGTATTCCCAAAACTGTCAATGATGAGAGAACCTACCACTGATGAATGTAAGTCTCAAGGTGCTTAAATAACTCTAGACTCCTATTCGAGAATAAATGATTTGATGTCGATGGAATGGAATCCGTTGGAAGGAGGGCATTAAGGAATCCCCCATAAACCAACACAAGGTACTCACCAAGGCTATATAATGTGGAAGAGCTCAACGAACAATATGTGCATGAACCAGTAACAGTACCGGGAAGGCCAACATGCAAAGTCAAGATAACTGAGGAATGGTCTACTCAGGCTTCAACTTCCTTCAAACAAGAGCATAAGGCAAGTGGTGACTGAAGATAGGAAACATGGGCTTGATATGCAAATCGGGACATCTATGTGACACGGGAGGCATAAACAGAGGATCCATGGGGACTGTAAGCACAACCAGTCGGTGGAGATAAATTCAGAGTAACAAGTACAGGTCCTAAATTCAAACTAATAACCCAACCAATAGATATGATATACAGTGCTCTATTCGAAGGTGACATGACTCGAATTCTACCAAAGATAACCTCTTTTCCCATCTGACTTTTTATGTTTTTTTAGTTTTTTTTTTAATTTTTCAGATATTTTGAAAATCTTGAAAAGGAATAAAAGTGATTTATAGTACATAGCTAGGAGGATATGAGTGTCAAGGACAAGCAAGCTAGTTCCAAGTAGTGGAACATACCTATGCTCAATGTAAGGAAACATGTGCAGGATAATGACACTTGGGGGAAGGTCTCCTCTCGGTAAAGGGGTGATAAAGATGTGAAGAATATATAAAAAGGCTCTACTTGGCTAGACTTGAGACAAGATTAGGCTATATGGCTTATAACTCAAAGTCAAGGAGCCGACATAAAGCTCAATAAGGAAAGAAAAATTCATGAAATGCAATTACAACTTTATATATACAAGGGAGTCCCTATGGGGAAAATCCAACATAAAGCTTAAGAGGATTATGAAGCTCTTGCTCAAGGACATGGAAAGACTAAAAATGGACTCCCACAACCTAAAGGAGGCATCTCAGCATGGGCACCAAATGCAACAAGAGTTAAAACTAGGGTACCCATGTATATGAAGGCTCTCCCATTCACGCAATACCACTTCTAATAGTATCATGAAGGTTCTATGATATTGTGGAATGGGTTTGTACCTAAGGTCAAGATGAAATGGTCATAAGGTAATACATAAATTATACCTTTCTTGGGAACGAACGAGTCAAATCCTCGGAGGGAGTGTACAAAAACTAGACCCTACATGATGACCATATTAGTCCAAAACAACCCAAAATAGTCAACAAAGAGTCCAAACTATAGGCTACAGTGAGGACTGATCATGACAACTGCATTCATAGGAAACAGTGCGGTGGATGATGGGACATAAGAAGGAATGTAAGGTGTAGACCTAAATTTCACGTATCCACTACCACCCCTGTGAGGGTGAACACTGGTGTTAAGACCAAGCAAAGGAAGTGAAAATCCTCCACAAATAAAGTAGAGGGTGGAATATGACCAATCTTGAATCTACGAACAATGGGTGAAAACATGAAGTTGGGAAACACTTTTGCTTGTTTTTTGACAAAACAAATTGCAAAATTTTATGTTTTTCAACTTCAAACCCTTCAAACCGATATCTCCATTAGGAATTTCACCTTGAAGTAAACAAAAATGTTTTAGAGAATTGAATTAGATACGTACTCATATTTATAAAAAAAATTATCGACATATACCGGGGCAAATTTCTAGGGCACCAACGACATATACTTTAAAATTTTAAGTATGAATAATGAGTGACCTTTGTGGCCTCGTTTTTTCTCATAAATAGTTATTTGTTTTAGGGAAACGAAATTTATAATCATAATCTACACTCATTGCAGTTGTGCATGGACTATATGTTTAGGATTTTCAGACTTATATGCTAATTTTATTATTTATCGAAATAACATATGTACCAAAAACGGTGCCTTATTGACACATGTTTTTGTCGTCTCATTTTCTTTCAAATGTGACTCTTCTAAAAAAAAATAAAAGAACCCTTTTGAAGAGGACACTGGAAGGAACAACCTTGTGATTTTTTAAAAAAAATTGGCTTTGTCTTCATGATGATATTGAATTTTTACTGTCACTGATTTTTAAGTCACTAGTTTTTTTAATTATAAAGTTTAGAAAAAAAATCGTAAAAAATAGAAATCGTAAATGAAATTAATATATATATATATATATATATATATATATATATATATATGATGAGAAAGTAGTNGATAGGTAATTCTCATTTTTTGCAGTGTTTAAACCTTGATAAAGTGAGATATTTCTGAAAATTGCAGAAATGGTGATGGAAATGTTGACTAACAACTCTCGGCCGAGAAAATATATGGTCCAAGAGATTTAAAATGTATCAGGAGAGAGTTATTTTTCTCAAAATATAACCCATAGTTAAGCAAATATCTTTGCCTAAAGTTGTTTTAAACTCTCGAATGAAAACATAAAATATATCTCGGCCAAGAGTTTTGTCACATAATGCTCCGAGAATCTTTTAGGGGTCGACACATTAAACTCTCATGATTCCGACGGGATTCCGAAAATTCTCAGACAAGAGGTGTATAAATACGCTCTCATCCGAGATATTTGTTATCAATCTCTTAATCAAGAAGTTTTAATTTGTTTTTACCAGCGAGAGTTTGTAGATATCATTTCTGCCGAGAGTTTGCAGATCGTTTTTTAGCCGAGAGTTTAAAGATTAGGTTTTAGTCAAGAGTTTTTATATCTATATTATAGCCATGAGTTCACATATTAGACTTTGCAGATCTTCTAATATTTCGCATTATCCAAGTTGTTCAGGCCACAAAAAAAATTTTATCAAGGTATTTTCTTTAACCCCTGTTTTAGCAGGCTCTTATTTTTTTCATCAAACACCTTCTATGAAAACTAAGACTATGGGGAGATATCCTTCTTGACAAGATAGATCATGGTAGTTTCAGATTATTTTTAGCATTCACCCATTAAGTATGGAAAGAATTTTCTCAAGGCCACCTGATCCAGTTTCCCAACACTTACTCATTTTCATGACTTTCTGCAAAGTTTATCATGAAACCCTATTTTGGCAGATCCATAACTTCTTCCTCACGAACCTTCAAGTCGATCTGAAGATGTGGACAGGTAGAAAAAAAACGCATCTACACAACGAACATATGGTGTGGTATTTTTCTTCAACCCACAATCTATGGTGGTCATTTCCTTGAGGCCACTTAAGCATATTTTCTACTTTGGTGTAAAAGCAACTTGAATCCCTGTTTTGGAAAGATGTTAATTTTGTCATCAAACACATTCTGTGAAAAATAAGAATATGGAGAGCTATCATTCTTGAAAATCTAGAGCATGGTAGTTTCATATTATTTTAATCATTCACCCATTAGGTACAACAAGCATTTTCTCAAGGCCACTTGAGCTAGTTTCCAACACTTAGTAATTTTTAGGACTTTCTCCAAAGTTTATCCCGAAACCCTATTTGGGTAGATCCATAACCTCTTCCTTAGGAAATTTCAAGTCGATTTGAAGATGTGGACAAGTAGACAAAACACCCATCTACACAATGACCATATGGTGTGATAATTTTCTTCAACCCACAAACTATGGCAGGAAATTATTTGAGGCCACTTAGGGAGATTTGCTACTTTGGTTTAAAAGCAACTTGAACCCCTATTTTTGTAGGTTTTAAATTTTGTCATCAAACACCTTCTGTGAAAACTAGGACTATGGAGAGATATCCTTCTGAAAAATATAGAGCATGGTAGTTTCAAATTATTTTTATCATTCACCCATTAGGTATGGCAGGCATTTTCCGAAGGCCACCTGAGCCATTTTTTCAACACTTGGTCATTTTCAGGACTTTCTCAAAAATTTATCCTGAAACCCTATTTTGGTAGATCCATAATTTTTTCATCAAACATGCTTAATACAAATTGAGATCATTCTTAGGTAGAAATATCAATAGAGTACAGCTTGACCATATGCTACGAGCATTTACTTTAACCTATGATTTATATGGCGGGTATTTTCTTGAGACTACTTCTAGGTAATTTTACTTTCTCTGGTGCAAAACCTTATTTTGGCAGACCTATAAGTTTTTCATACAATAGTGCTTAGCATATTACTCTTGTTGGGCATTGTTGTTATCTTTTTTTCAATGTATGTATTTAACTCTCAATTCTCATATCTTTTCATGCATTTGATTTTAGGTTTTAATTCCTTCAACATGGGAAATCGAAGGAATTGCGGAAAAAAACATGATCGCACTAGAACTGATGAAGAGGCAAGGAAAGAGAAAAAGCGTGAAAATATTAGAAAGTTAAGAGAAAAAATAGCAATGGAAAGAAATGTGGAGGCACTTGGCGGTGACGAAGAAATGCAAAATGTGAACCTCACACATGGTGGTGATGTAGGAATGTAGATTGTTGAGGAACGCGTTGATGGAAGAAATGAAGAGCATGGAGGTGATGAGGAAATGACAAATGTGGAGCAAACTACGGGTAGCGTCGATATTGAGCCCATGATTTATGAGTAAATAAATTTTGATATATGTTTATAATTTACTTTATTATAAATATATATATATATATATATATATATATATATATGCTTTGAAAGAACTCACAATTAGCTAAATTTATATATTTAATTTTATGCAGGGTCGACATCCAACATACAACATCCTACCACACTTACCAATTCACAGAGATTAGTTAGAAGCTGCAACAATATCGTCATTGATGATACGTTTTTGGAGAATATGGATTCAAGTAAAATTGAAGAAATGGGACCTCCAATGCCTGACCATGCAGCTCGTCATAGAGTAAAAAAGATGGTCAAAGAATATTTTGAAGGTATTTAGGTCATAGATAAGCTCAATTGTTAAATATGTTGTTAAAGCGAAAATGTCTAAGAAATGCAATGACATTATTAGGCATTAAAAATGTCAAAGAGGATAAATCAAATGAGATTGTATCACAAAATTTGACGTTGATCCTTGCATCACTTGCAAAAAAATGATCTCATAATTACATGGTTGCTTACAAATGTATTCTAACAGGGGTTGTGGCAAAAAACACTGTAAATAATTGTTTGTTGTCTACTACTACAAGAATGTTAAAAACATCAAGAAAAACTTTATGGAAGAATAAAAACATTAGGGTTCAATTAGATGAGGATGATGAAGTTGCATATTGGGGTGTTATCTATAGGCAACCTTATCAAGATAGACTTCCAGATAATGTGAGAGACAAGGTGAAAGTGTTTTGGCATTTAAACTCTCGTGTCTTACCAAATGAAAAATATGTTGTGTAATGTCACATATCAAAAGGAAACTATGAAACTCATGCCACACATAATAGAGATCACTTAAGTGGAAATGTTCAAAACATTTATGGAGAGTAATTTTGATGCGAAGATTGCCCTTAGCACATTTGTGAATTTTAAACCATGGTATGTCAAGCCCATCATTGTTCGTGACACATGTTGTTTTCGATACCATGTAGAAATAGAATTATATTATGAGACATTTCTAGATTTTGGCATGCAGTGTTGGCCAAGTAACCCCCCTCCTGCGATTTTTTGTGAATTTGTATCTAAAATACTATGTGCGCAAGAGAATGATCAATTATTCTATAAGAAACAATGCGTGGGGGTAAAAAATGTGAGGAATGTTCTGATTTGGCCCTCTTTAATGCTAACTACCACATTGATGCAAACGATCCTCAAATATCAAATCACATTGTGAAATGGAAGAGATATGAATATGTTGATTATACTCCTGTTACAGATTCAACATCAACATCAAGAAAGATTAATTTAGTTGAAAGTGATATCTCTTTGATAGATTTTATGAACAGTGTTCAGGGATCAAATATATAAATATATCAAGCACTCTCACTCAGCACGATGGCAGGACTTACAGTTCGAGTAATCACGAGATGTATTTGGAAAAGGAGCAATGTTATCCATTGTCAATTTTGCTGAAAATTACACTTTCACTCCACAAAAGGAGATACAGAGTAAGTATTATCATTGAGATCAGGTATCTATACTTGTTCATATTATGTATAGACATGCAGAGCTTGATGTCGATGGTTTTGATAGCAATGAAAATAATCATGAAGTGATTAAGGAGTATCATTTCTACATCAGTGATGATCATACACATGATACATTTTTTGTCCAGTATTGTTTAGGTATGCTTTATAAAAAATTATCAAGATGAAAGATCACTTTTAAAGAACATTGGGTGTGGTTAGTTGGTTTTGCATGTCAATTTAAATCAGTGCACTCATTTTAATGGTTGTCTAGCCTTCATAGAAACATATATGTTTGCCACACATGGAGCTTTTTTGAAACGAGACATGGAAAAGGAGAACAAGATGGTGCTGGGTCCTGCATGAAATGCGCACTCAGGAGATATCAAATGAATCACTCTGCTTCTCGCCTTGCAAATTCAAAGGATGTTGTTAATTGGTGCAAACAAAATTTGAGCCATGAATTCAATGAAAGGATGGTAATGTGATAAGGTTTTTCTATAATATTGCAATGGGTGATGTTGACAGATCAATGCCACATAATTGTACTGCAATATCGAAAACAAGGGGCTTACACTCCATTAGGAGTAATAAAATGACAAATATACATGAAATTGAGAAATGGAAGTACTCTTTCATTTGTATTGCATGTATTGATGATGTAGAGTCCTTGGATGAGTGTCAAAACCAAACTAACAAATTTGTGAAACCATGGAGACCCCAAGAATTAACACCATTTCCCCCATTTGGAAATATCAGCGATGTAGAGCACGACAATGAAGCGCTTGTGATTGACAAAGATTATGATCATGTTTCTGATTTGGTTAGAGAAGGTGATGTATTTGCTGTCATTGCATCAGTAGATAATCCAGAAAAAGTGCATTATTATTTATTGAGATGCACTAGGTCAAAAAGCATGTTGATGCAATAATTTAAAGACCCATCAAATTATACGTATGGTCTGGGTTCAATGGTTATAATGGGACATTTATTTGAATAAGTGAGGAAATGTAAATACCATATTCTTTTTCAATACTACGAGTCAAATGTTATATGTGCTCAATACAGTCATTTTGTCATAGCATCCCAGTTGCAGTTGAAGGTAGTAAAGAGTAGGAAAAATTCCGAGCATCGATAATGGAAGTTGTCGATAGAAGATCATAATGCCATTCTTGATAATATGCCACTGACACATTTCATATGAATAAAAAATACATCAAGGTTGATGAATTTTTGTTCTTTGATTCTAGGGTGGGTGGGTGGCTGAAAGGGGCCAAATGAGCTTCCACCTTCATGTGGTTGGCCTAGTCAATAGAGAATATATATATATATATATATATATAATTCTTGAAACTAAGAGAAGCTCTTTCTAACAATATTAATTTAAATATATATTATCGGTTTTGATAAAGCTAGATTCATATATATGTTCTTGATGTTGTTGATGTTTTAATGGATTTAAATATGTTTGAACATTACTAAACAACATTTCTATTTCTAACTTGTTACATATTTTTAAAACATAAGAAGGCACAATCTCATGATTTTGTATTACTAATTTAAAGATAGCTAATGAAGATATAGTTCAACCTCAAGTTATCTCAAATTTGAATTGAAATTCAACCACCACTAAACTAAAATGTGAATGTCTATAGTTCCTTTCAATTGCGAAATTCATTTAGGTATAAAACATTTAATTCTTTATTAAATATTTATTTTAAGTTAAGAAATCATTTATATTATATCCAACATTTTCCTATGTTTTTATTTATAATTAATATATTAAATTTTGGGTTGCTACACTTAGAAACACTTTTCTCATTATTATTGTTCACATATAGAGGGAAACACTTAAAGAAAAGGTGTATAATATATTGAAACATTCTTTTCAGCTTTATGTGAAGACAACCTTTTGTAATGTAGAAATGGAGGGCATTTACATGTAATGAAAATAAGTTGGATTGAGAAAAAAATGAAATAACATTAAGGATTACACCTCCAATGCATCTAGTTTCATTTTCATTAATATTTTGTTTCTACAAATATAATGGCTAGATACAATGATATCAATTTTAGCAACCTCCCTCTTAGACCTTCCTCAAAATTACTTAAGTTTTGTGTGCTCAAAGTGCTGATATATTCAATAGAAAAATCCATTAACATAACCTTATTTTATGAGCATTAAAACCAATAGTCTATTTATATTTTCAATAGTTCTTGATTATAAGTTTGGTGTGCTCAAAGTGCTGATATATTCAATAGAAAAATCCATTACCGTAACCTTATTTTATGAGCATCAAAACCAATAGTTTATTTTTCTTTTCAATAGTTATTGATTATAGATGATCAACTCATAGTATTCATGAGCCTATTCTTCCACCATGCTAGATATAAATTATAATGAACTACATTTCCTTATTTGAAAATATCATTTCCCTTTCTTTGTATTTATCATGTCTAAAGGGTTTCCATGGCATTTAAATTATTAGTTCCTTTTGAAAAGTGTGTTCTATTGTAGGAATGGAACCAATTATTGGCTGTAAAAATAAACCATAGATTAGCTAGTAAAACAATAATAACATATCGACAATGGTATTTTCAATATTTAAACGGGGATAAGGTCTCACCCAAAAATGATAAGAATTACAAAAAATGTTTACTTATACAGCTCATGAAAATATATAATAATCATAAACCATGCACACCATTAAGATTAAAGTGCAAACAAGATTCATCCATGTAATATTCAAAAAATATTTACAATGGAAACCTTGTCATAGTCATAAGATAGGTTCATGCAATCTCCTTATATTATGTGCACTAAAGGAGATATTCAAACCCTAACTCTAATCTATTTCATCATGCTCATACATGCCAACCATAAACTCATCTTACATTCCTATATATGAGCTTCAAAAAGACAATAAAGTAGTTTTGAATAATTACAACTATTTATAATATGGATACATGACTTAGCATGATACATTTTGATGCATTGATTATCTTGGTATGTTGGTCTTTCTGGTGCACTGAAAAAATAACTCATGCACATATTAGTATGTTGGTCATTTTGGTGTGCTGTAAAAATAACTTATGCACATTCTTGAAACTTTGAAAATAGGGGGATGAAAAACAAGAACATTATGTTGCATGAATAGTGATGGTGATAAAATAGAACAATTTTAGCTTCACAAATGTTTCATACTCATCTCTTCATATACGAAGGTGCACTACACAGCCTTTTCATTCAATGAAACATGAGCATGAATATGGAAAAACACCTTTCACCTTATCCCTCATAGTATATGGAGGTCTATCTTCATAAGGAAGCTTAAAAAAATAACCCAACAACAAAGTTCATCATCTACATATAATTGAACCATAAATATTTTATGCTTACACAATAAGAACACACTCATTGACATTAAATGCTTGCAGCATTTACCTTGTCTTATTATTTGTATCCCTTGAAAATGAGTTTTGATCATAGCATTTACATTTCTGTATTGTCTTAAATTTTATTTGCAACCATGTTCTCAAATAAAACAAGGAGTGGTTCAAAATTCTACATGAATTATGTGTCATATACCATTTCCCAGGGATATATCATAGCAACAATTAGAAGAGGTTGATCTTAAATATTATAAACCAGCAGTAGTGAGGGCACAAACTTTGAAGAACAGTGATAAAGTCTCACACAAGTAGATCTGTAGGTATTAATACTTGAAGCAATTTGAACAGTGATGGCCACCACCAGAGAAGGTGAACAGGACATTCTTAATGGAAATTCACACATCTTGTATTGTATTTTTTGGAAACTATAGTTCTTTATAATTAGCCTAATATTGAATTTCTAGGGCTTTTGACTTGTATTAGAGATTTTTAGATGAATATCATTATTTATGTTTCCATATGAGAGATCATGGATCTATGTTTTGGATGTTATTATTTTATTTTCGAGGGTTTTGAGCCCAAACTCTACATAAAAGATGCTCCCACACATTGTAATGGTTGTTGGATAATTGGATAAACTACTGTTGTGTTTGGCTTATACTTAATTTCTTATGAAGGCTATGCAAAGCAAAGGTTTTCTACATGTGTGGCTAGCCATAATATTCATCTTGTTGATTTTTTGTTGAAATCTTCTACTAAATCTACTGTAATAAGGACTTCATCTCGGGTCAGCTATATCATTGAAGGAGATTAAATGAGGTTCTATCTATTCTTCTCTTTGTTAATTTATCTTCAAGTTGGAAACATTGATGTTATATCATTGCATTGAAAGACTGCATGGTGTATTTCAGCTTGAAATAAACTCTCTCCTTGTTAGAGAGAACCTAGTTAAAGCCTACAAAAACTGTTGATTTCTAGCCATCTAATCTTGTATTCATAGGTAAATGTCTGCATGTATGAACATCATATTTACTCCCATCCATTCATAATTTCTTGACCTATTAGAAGCCCCAAGACTCCACATTCTGAATAGGGTTATTGGCACTAGTCACTCACCTCCAACCATCCTAAATAGTTAAATTTAAACAACTCATTTAAATTTCTGTTTTACTAAAAAGAATCTTCATTAAATACTAAGCCTTCAATGCCTAAGCCACTATATCATCACTGCAGAAATGGCCTTGTAAAAAGAGGGATTCAGCAGCTTGATCATAGGTATTGAAGACTACTTCCCCCATAACATAGACTCTATTTAAAGAGAATTCTACATACAACAAGCCATTTGCATAATAGCTCTTTTTCTTCAATGAGATATTCCATCTTGTTGAGATATTGGCTTTTGCCAAACAATGCAACAAGATTTCAATAATGGATGAAAGTCATCATCGAAATGTTCTCCTCCTTCAACAGTCCTAATAGATTTGATCTTGTGATCACTGTGATTTTTCACAATGATTTAATTCCTTGAATTTCTTAAAGACTTCATCCTCGGAATGAATAATATATACCCAAAAGAAGTAGGAGAAATCATCAATGATGATAAGGAGACATCTAGTCCCACCAAGCGAAGAAGTGGTCATAGGTGTGAAAATATCATTATAAACCAACTCAAGAGGTTCAGAGACTTTCCCCCTGAATCCTTAGGAAAGAACTCATGATGGTGTTCCCCCAACATACATTTTTCATAGAGATCGGTACGTAGTTTAATATGCAGAAGCTCATATGCCATCCTTAAACAACTCATATGTTGCAAGCTCCCAAAGTTGATATGACCCAACCATTGATGCCACAATTTGTTGGTGTCATCAACATTAGCAACTAACAACTTCATCTTAAAGGAAATAAATATTTCCCCAATTTATACAGACGATATGACCCATCATAGTAACTGAAAGCAACCACTTTAAAACCATCATTCATGTCCTTGATAACCCATCAATTTGGTCAGTACTCTGCCTTTTTGCTGGTGTGAGTCCAAAAATGTATAGAAAATAAATTTGGTCCTATTCTTGTAACATGAATACCTTTCCCAAAATTGGCACTATTGATAACATCCTCACATCCTAAAACTAGCATGGGTGAATGATCACCAATAACAACTTCCCCATTGCACTTATGTTGATAGTTGGGAAGTAAGTGTTGGTTTTTGGTCATATACCTAGTGGTTATGGACTCAAAAACCCATTCTTATGGAGGGTTGGAGGACTAATATGCACTATGAGAGTCATGACTCATCACATATAAAAACTTCCCCATTGTACTTATGGTGATAGTTGGGAAGTAAGTGTTGGTTTTTGGTCTAAGGCTACAACAACAGACTGCCATAACCTTGGTGGAGGCCATGGGTAGTAGCATACCACTGCTCCAACCTTCGTTGGAAGTCTAAGAAAGCAGCAGAAGGTTGCTCCAATCCTCGATGATGGTATATATTGGTAGCAACAACATTTACAGGTCACAGGTAGTACTTAACAGGGTTTGGGTAGTAGTTCACAAGATTTGGGCAGTAGTTATAGGTCACATGCCATTCACAGTAAAAGAAGCACATCACAATACATGTGGCAGTTGAGGAAGCAGTTGTAATCCTGCTAGGGTTTATGTATTTTTGGAGAATTTTATGAACATTCATCTCATAATTCTGAGATCAAATTTTCTTTCTTTCATGTACAAACTCAGTCATCTCATTTAGAGGATGAATTACTAATGCTTTGGGGGTTTTGTCATTAAATGGTTTCCCCATGAAAAATCATGTGTTCAATTGTGTGATGCTTGGTTGACTACTGTACTTGTCTCTGTTGTTTAGATTTCAAGATCTATCTCTATTATAGTCTGCAATTTTTTAAGATTATCATGCACATGTTAAAATTCAACATAATATGCACAGTGAGGGTCCATTAGCCTTTGTTTGCTTTATGGCTAAGAACTGCCCTAAAAAAAGCACAGGATTTTTACACTGAAAGTAGAGATGGGTTTGCTGCCCTAGAACAGCATCTTTATGCACAAATACTACCCTTGTTGAAAATAAAAAACAACAAAGAAATTGTAGGAATTTCTGAATTGTAGAGTTTTAATGCAAAACAAAAATTTCATCTCTTAACAAGAGGTTTACTAAAGCTTAACCTTGTGAATTTTCAGCCTCACAGCTGATATGAAATATAAACAAAAAGGATGCCAGTAGCAGAAAACTATATTTCAATTCTTAGCAACCCCAATCCACCATGCAATTCAAGTGAAAATATACCAATCTGTTCCACTAAGTTTCAGCACTCGGGTAATCTTACCATGCATATAACAGATCTGAAAACACTTACAACATCTGTAAAAACAACACTAAATCTTCCCTTATATTCTTTGATTATGGTGTTAAATCACTTAACATATTCACCCTTAACTTATGTCAAATCAGCAAGACATATAATGCTGGAAATTACAAACCATGAAGAATATTGATGTTTGAAAATTAAATCTACAATTTACACAAGTATTGGACAACTGGAAACTTAATTAATATGAAATATCCATAAAGATGAAGTTCATGCACATACCATAGCCCTATCACAAGGATAGTACAATCTTATAGCCCTCCAAAACCTTAGCTAGGGAAAATGATAAAAACCCTTGCTTAGAACAAGGAGATCCAACAAGCATGCATCACACAAGAACATCCTCCAAGGCAATACGTCTCCTCTTTCAGGTAAGATGTCTCCTCTTTTTCTTCTCTCAGCAAGTACAACCTAGGGTTTCTTCTCAAAATATTCATCTACGAATATAGAAGGGATGAAACACTAACCCTAGTCTTCAAGATGCTCTAACAAGCTCACCGTTCTAGGGATACATGTTCCAAAACTCACCATAATCTCATACTTTTTGCTTTTATTGCATACACTTTGACTCTAAAAGAACAGTAAAGTAAAATGGATGCAAAATTTGAGCCCAGAATGCAAAAACAGTACACTTGAAGAATCTTGGTGTGTGAAAACCCAAGGTGAAACATCTTATACTTTTTGGTTTTGTTGCATATACTTTGATTCTAAAAGAATAGTGGAG
Source organism: Pseudotsuga menziesii (assembly GCA_001517045.1). Lineage (NCBI taxonomy): Eukaryota > Viridiplantae > Streptophyta > Pinopsida > Pinales > Pinaceae > Pseudotsuga > Pseudotsuga menziesii. Next base: position 62,260 of record LPNX010959997.1, read on the forward strand.
TAAAGTGGATGCAAAATTTTAGCCTTGTAAGGTAGCTCGATTGGTTGAGCACTTTGAGCTTCGGAAGGGATCAGGGTTAATCCCATAGGATATCTACCTCTGTTGCATTCCTCACTCAATGTCCCTACTAGGTCAGGTGCCATAATCTTCACCAATACATTTACATCGGGTACCATCTATGAAATGTAGGGAAACCCACGTGGTTTTACTTAGAAAAAAATTTGGATGCAAAACTTGGGCATTTGACTAGTTCCCCAGTGTGTTTTTTTATTTTTCTAATATGGTAGAGATCATTCAAAACATCATTACTTGCAAAGGTCTAAGAGAATTTTCCATCCAATCCCATGACCAAAACAACAAGAAACTAAACATAACAATCTTGTAAAATTCTACATAACATAAACATGACATTAACCATGCTACATAACCATTAACCATGCAACATAACCATGACATTAACCATGCTACATAACCATAACCATGCTAAAAAATGCTACATAGCATAACCTTGTAAAATGCTACATAACATAACTAGGACATTAACCATGCTACATAACCTCGAACCATGCTACATAACCATTAACCATGCTACATAACCATGACATTAACCATGCTAGATAACCATAGCAATGCTCAAAATTTAAGTTTGCCTCCAATTTCAAAACAAGTTCCACTGGCATGAAATTATAGATAGAACTCTTACCTCACAAATTTTGCGATTGTCTATGAGAAATATATCTTTGCTTTGGCTTGGGATAATGCAAGTCCTAGATTATTAGTGATTAGATCACCAACCAAAAAAAAAAATTCATATAACAAACAATAAAATATTTAACAAGATAAATCAATAAACAAATTCTTGGATTAACAGAGCTTTGTTCACTAACCCAAAAAAAAATTACAAATTTTCATCTCTTTCAACTTAACACTCTGCTAGTCACTGCATTAATTTTAACACTCTGCTGGTCACTGCGTTAATTTTAATGCTCTGTTGGTCACTACATTAAGGTTGTTCATTGAGATGTCATACGATATTTCATGTACAAGAATGAATAAATAAAGTGCAGGAGATACAACATTAAGGAATCACAACCATTATTTGAATCTTCCTTATACTCTGGTAATTTTGAGTTTGATCTTGTCACTGAAGGGACAAGTCAAACAAGGTAAACCATATACATACCTTGAGAGAGGGTTAAAGCAAACCAAAACTGACCTTAGACTCTTAGTCAACAGAAAGAGAGGTTTCAATCAAAAGCGTAGGCTTGAGTAATTCAGTCATGTCCAAAATAGTCATGCTAAGGACACACAGTCACTTAGCACAAGAGACACTCAATCATACTAATACCCTCTGACAATCATGTTGAGTAACTCACAGTCCACACTTGAAGAGTAACCTCAAGGTCACTCTAGGGATAGAACCTAGCACATAGGAAAAACCCATAAGAACTAATGCTGAGAAAATCGTGAGGTAAGCAACTTAGAAAAATGCAGAGACTCACACTGAGAAAAATCGTGAGGTAAGCTCCCGAGAAAGACACAAAGACTCACTTTACAAGATGAGACATAAATAAAGACAATGCAGAGATCAAGCTCAGCCCATGCATAAAGAATAAATTACAGAGGTAAAACTCAGAGAGTTAATGAACAAATCGCAGATCATGAGTGAACAATTCACAGAGGTAAAACTCCTCCTGTGAAATGAACAAGATGCAGAGGTAAAATCGTGGAGTGAAATCGTAGAGGAAAAGCCGAGAGACAAACCCACGGGAAAGAGGCGAAAATTAGATCACAGAGGAGATAAACCTTACTAGAAAAACCGACGATAGCATATATCTCAGTGAGATAACAGGCTGAGAACACGGTGAGATAACCCTACGACCAAGTAAGAATAGGACCATGAGTCAACAACCACAAGAGAAAAGTGAACCATAAATATGGACAAACATTCAATTAGGACCAACAATATCAAAGACTTTTCTCTCTCTCAAGGTACATAGTTTAATATATACTTTTGTCATCACTATATAAGGGGAACATCCAAATGGATGGTATGCTCCTTTTTTCCTCAACCAACTTTTACAAGATAGATCATCCATACATGTCTACGGAGGAAACATAAAGAGCCCAATTTAGTATATCCGAGGAAGTGCTTGGTGAAGTGTCCTAATATCAATACCCTCAGAGGAGAAACAGTGTCATCCTCAAGACATCCAATATGATGCTAAAAGACTCGATCATCCATACTCAAAAATAAAGCAACCAAAAGGTTGAAGAATAGGAGGTACAAGCTTTGCTCTAGAAGAGCTATAGCTTGTCTTCCCCAATAGCTATTTACTCATAATTTTCAATGAAGGAAAGTAGGCCCACAGCCATGGGGATCACTTGCTTGGATATATTGTCTACCCTCTTATTGTTTTCTCTAAAGACATGATGAAAGTATAAAGTGTGAAAGAATTCCTTCAACTCCATAATGTTGTCACACCAACCATCGAGATGGAGGGAAGAGAGATTTTTCTTATCCTCTAAGCCCAAAAAATATGCTAACATCCAACTATCATAAAATAGTGCATACCAGCTCAATGTGTCCATGCAGGTGGGCTCAAAACATTATCCAATGCTAGCACCTGAGTGAAGAATACTACGAGTGAAACCCCCATAAGAAAGCAACACTGAGAATAGGTCAAATCACCAACTAACTACATGAATTTGTGTTCCCAAGATGCCAAGTTTGAAAGACAAGAAAACAATGAACTGCTAACTGCTGAATATAATGAAAAGTACATACAATGAATGTGGAGCACTATTGATTTGCACCCAGAGCAGATCAATCTTAACCTTTGGGCCGAAACACCAATGGATCCTAGTTTTCTGTGGGCTGAAAGAGCAAAATGAAAGTTTGAAATATATATATATATATATGTATGTATGTATGTATGTATGTATGTATGTATGTATGTATGTATGTATGTATGTATGTATGTATGTATATA
>LPNX010959997.1:65740-125300 GCA_001517045.1 Pseudotsuga menziesii
TGTGTGTGTGTGTGTGTGTGTGTACACATTTGGGGACAAAATATACCAAAAGTAATTAAATATTAACCAAAATAAATATCCATACCTACATCACCGGTGGAAATTGTGAAACTAGAATTTCCTCAACATCTATATTTGTGCCACTAGCCTCTGTTTCTTTCGGGTCAAACAAATTCATATCATCAATGTCATCATCATTCATGAATTTGGTATACTGTATAAATTTCATATATTAAAAACATTAGATTTCATATAATAAATTTCATATATTGTAGCATACTTACGTACCATGCCCCTGTTTTCATTTTGTCGAGCAACGACTTGCTTATAATTGTCTCTACAGTATACTGCATACTGCTCAAGCTCTAATCAACTCATACCTTTCAAGCGATCATCAAAATAATCATCAAATGGCCCTGCATCCATACTGGATATAAATGAAATACTATGTAGGCTTATTTCCACCCATGCCAATGCAGCCCCAACACGATCTCGTATCTCTTCCCTCGCCCCTCTTGCTATTTGTGATATTGTTTCCAACTCCTCTAGTAAATCTATGACTCTAGGATGTGGTTGTACTAACTGAGGCATCAGACGCCTATAATGAACATCTCGTCATGCATCACGTTGATCATATGTATGACCTTTTCCAGCACCATAGAAACTAAATCTCGTATCTATATAGTCAGGGTCCATGTTAAACCGGAACTCTACAATCATCATCTTAACAAAATACTGAGGAACCTTGTCACTATTTGGGAACTTCCCATATGCACATAGTAACCTTGAATAAATATGTGGTGCAATCACTGGATCATTGAATATTGCAATGTTTAGATGTTTTTTGTCTTCAGGACGCAAATAAAAACATGAAAAGGCCATTTCTTTTGTGACAACTTGCTTTACTTCTTCAAACTTGTGGAGACCCATCACGAAAAATCGCCTCCTATGTGACATATCATGAAAAATATGGGTTGATGGTCCAACCCCAAGGTTGTCTCGATCAAACTATTTAGATTGTGCAAAACAATCTAGAGACATTGTTGAGTACCAAAAGAGAGATTTGAAGATTCAAGTTCTGCCTTCAATCTCAAGAAATGCTCCTTCATCTCTTCCACAGTCAGCATAGCGATTTTTTCTTCCAAAGGAGTCTCCTTAGGAACATATATAGGATGACTATAAAGAGGATCATATCTTTCATTTTGATCATACTGATGCACTCGATGACGTCTCCTTGTCTCGGGAGGTGGATTAGGATCAGGAGCAGCAAACCTTGTAAGAATATGAGTGCGCAAGTATTAAATTCTATATAAATAATTTTTCAATCAAATTATACACATTTAAATAAAATGTGTTCACTATAAATACCTGATGCATCATCTTGTGCCCCATCATTATTATCAAAATGTATAGAATCCCCTGTACAAAACCAAAAATTGGCAATCACATGTAATTTAACAAGAAAAATCATCAAACAATATTTCTAGTCAGAATGTACATGTAAACAACCTCTACCTAGCAATGGAGTATTTGAGGAATAAGACACTAAGTGTGTTCTATCAATTTGTCCATCAGCCCCTGTAGACCACTCAAACATATGTCTATCATGCTAAGAGCCACCACCTGTGCATGTAACAAGATCTTATAAAGACGAGGTAAAATAATATTTATGTTCATATAGACTTGAGTATGAATTAAATAACAATTGAATTTACCTAACGATGACCTTAGGGATTGTTACTGCATAGTAGCCAATATTACTTCAGCCTGAATCTGTGAAGCTGTGTATGATAAGAATATTCCGCATGTTAAACAACATGTCAAACAAGAATTCTATTCAATACGTAAACAATCTCTACCTGGCAATGGCATCCTATGTGTTTGTCCACCATCCCCTGTAGACCCATCAGACAGACGTCTGTCATGCTGAGAGCCACCACCTTTTCACAACAAGATCTTATCAAGATGTGTATAAGAATTTCTATGTTTATATAGACTTCATCATGAAATGAATAACATTTTAATTTACCCGACGATGACCTTAGGTACTTTGGATGCATAGTATCCAAAATTGCTTTAGGATGAAGCTGTAAATCTGTGCCTAATAATAATTTTCCACATATTAAAAAACATGCCAAACAAGAATTCCAGTCAGAATGTATGAAAACAAGATATACCTGGCAATGGAATCCTATGTGTTTGTCCACCAGCCCCTGTATACCCCTCAGACAGACGTCTATCATGCTGAGAGCCACCACTTGGGAACAACAAGATCTTAGATTTAGATGTGTAAAAGAAGATTTATTTTTATATACACTTGACTATGAATTGAATAACAATGAAATTTACCTAACGATGACCTCTAGGTCTATCGCTGCATAGTAGTCAATATTGCGTCACCCTCAAGCTATGAAGCTGTGCATGATAAGAATTTTCCACAGATTAAAAAACATGCCAGACAATAATTCTAGTGAAAATGTACATGTAAACAATTTCTCTACCTGGAAATGGCGTATATGAAGAATAAGACACTAAACGTGTCCTCTATTTTTGTCCACTGGCCCTTGTAGACCCCTCGGATAGATGTCTGTCATGCTGAGAGCCACCACATGGGCACAACAACATCTTAGATTTATATGTGTAAAAGAAGATTTATTTTTATATATACTTGACTATGAATTGAATAACAATGAAATTTACCTGACGATGACCTCTAGGTATGTCGCTGCATAGTAGCCAACCCTCCTTCACCCTGAAGCTATGAAGCTATGCATGATAAGAATTTTCCATAGATTCAAAAACATGTCAAATTAAAATTTACCAAATTTAACATTGTGCACCTTTGCATGATGAGAAATTCTCACATTAAAAGCACATCAAAACATGTTAAATAATATAAATATATTTCATATTAACAATCGAAAAGGTCAAATATGATCCCTTAAAGGTTGTGGCTCAAGTATTCCCAAATCCAGAACAACCCTAGTTAGAAAGAACGACATTCTCTCAACCTTCACCCCCCTATCCCTTATCTCTCATCAATTTGGTCAAATAATTCAAGATGTGCCTCCTCCATATCAAGCCTCATCTAGAAACGAATAATTACAAGACAATTTTCCCCTTGGTTTAGAATATGGGACCTTAGTTCTTACAACTAGTACAGGGAAAAGTAAACAACTGCACAAAAAATATAGGAAATCTAGAAGATAGTTTGGTGTACATGGTTCATAAGGAGGAGGAAGCACCACTATAACAAGAACAAATAATTGATTGAATAGGAATTTTTGAATACAATGATTCCTTGAGTGACATATTTAATGGGGCTGCAAGATAAACATCTAATGGTAGACCTCTCCAAATGAACATCATGACACAAAATTCAGTCCCCAAGGATGGTTATGTATCCCAAACTAGAGTGAAACACATCACGTGGTCTTCATTTGGCAGCCCTATAAAATTATGTTGTTGATTAAGAAACACATCTTACTTGGGATAAGAGAGGATTTCTTGGATAATTCTTTTCCTTGTTTGCAAAATGAGCACAAAACCAGAATGTGAAATCATTGGACATTTTGTTAGATACATGTCCCTATTCTTCAAAATTATAGGACAAAATTGGTGTCCGAAAAATGTTGTTACCCTCCCCACCAGAGTTCAAATCCCACTTTCTGACATGTTTCTTCTTAGTGAGTTGAATGTTGATTAGCTATACATAATATATTTGTGAGCTGTTAACATGGACGTGTGCCTTAAACAATCTAGGGTTTACCTTGAGTACCATCCTTGGAATGAGAGGAACTACCTAGGAGGTTCCCTCCCAAATATGTTTCCTAGAATGAAAAATGAGAAACATTTAGGGGACAAATTACCTAATATCACAAAAAATACCTAAATTCCTTTAAATATTAAATTAGATAAATTGGTCACCTACCAAAAACATGAGCTTCAAGAGTATTTATTTCTACTCATCTTGCCATTGTGGCGTACACCCGAGATTACTATTTTCTACTTGAGTTTCAAGAATTTTTTCTACTCGTTGTTCCACTATCTTTGAAATGTTCCTAAAAGTGACAAGCATGCAAACCCTAAAAATGACATGCATGCAAACCCTAAAATTGACATGCATGCAAACCCTAAAGTGACATGCATACCCTAAATGTGACATGCATGCAAACCCTAAAAGTGGCATGCATGAAAACCCTAAAAATGACATGCAAACCCTAAAAGATATATAAGAAGGTTAGTTGAACCAAGAGGGTATCGTTGTTATTATTCATCTTTTGGAAACATGTTTTGGGAGCTCGGTGAGCTACTTGGGGTTTTGGGCGGATTGCCTTGACCTAATTGGATTCGGTGGTGAAATGTATACAACCTAACCAATTGTTAGGGTGAATCACCTAGATTCACCATTGTGTACTTCATTGATTGAATAGGAATTTTTGAATACAATGATTCCTCAAGTGACATATTTAATGGGGCAACAGGATACACATCTAATGGTAGACCTCGCCAAATGAAAATCATGACACAAAATTCAGTCCCCAAGGATGGTTATGCATCCCAAACTAGAGTGAAACACATCACATGGTCTTCATTTGGCAGACCTATAAAATTATGTTGTTGATTAAGAAACACATCTTACTTTGGATAAGAGATCCTTTCTTGGACATCTCTTTTCCTTCTTTTCAAAAATGAGCACAAAACCAAACTGTGAAATCATTGGATATTTTGTTAGATACATGCCCCTATTCTTCAAAATTATAGGACAAAAGTGGTGTCTAAAAAAGTTGTTACCCTCGCCATTGGAGTTCAAATCCCACTTTTTGACATGTTTCCTCTTAGTGAGCTGAATGTTGATTAACTATACATAATCTATTCATGAGTTGTTAACATGGCCTTGTGCCCTGAACAATCTAGGGTTTACCCTCGGTACCATTCTTGGAATGAGAGGAACTGCCCAGGAGGTTCCTTCCCAAATATGTTACCTGGAAAATAATTTCAACATACATTTAGGGGACAAATTACCTAATATCACAAAAAATACCTAAATTCCTTTAAATATTAAATTAGATAAATTGGTCAGCTACCAAAAACATGAGCTTCAAGAGCATTTATTTCTACTCATCTTGCCACTGTGGCTTACACCCAAGATTACTATTTTATACTTGAGTTTCAAGAGTATTTATTTATACTCATCTTGCCACTATATTTGAAATGTTCCTAAAAGTGACAAGCATGCAAACCCTAAAAATGGCATGCATGCAAACCCTAAAAGTGACATACATGCAAACCCTAAAGTGACATGCATGCAAACCCTAAAAGTAGCATGCTTGCAAACCCTAAAATTGACATGCAAACCCTAAAATATATATAAGAAGGTTAGTTAAACCAAAATGTTATAATTGTTATTATTCATCTTCTGGAAACACATTTTGGGAGCTTTTTGAGCTACTTAGGGTTTAGGGCATATTGCCTTGACCTAATTGGATTCGGTGGCAAAATATATACATCCCAACCAATTTCTAGGGTAAATCATCCAGATTCACCATTGATTACTTCATTGAATCAAATATTCATTGTGTTTAGGGCATTGTTGGAGCTTCTTTAAAGTTTATAGTTCAGTGTATTCGTTCATTAATCATGGCAATGATCCTATCATTGTTGAGAAAGGGGGATCTCCACCAAGTTCTGGGAAACAATATTCCTGTATACTGCTACTGCAGAATTGTATACTGAAATCGTGGTTATCTCCATCCATTCCTCCTCAAAATCATAGGGCAGTGATTTACCATGGGCAAGGGTTCATTCTATTGGCAACAAGTTACCAGTGAGCAAAGGATTATCACAAGGGAACTCGACCTGTTTAATAAGTGTGATCTCTATAGGAAGGCAATAACGCAATGAAGGATCAATTAAAATTCCCTGGATAAGAGGGATGGAGTAATAAAGAGATTACGTTCACAGCTTTAAGGGTTGCATACACTCAAGAGAGGTGTCATTAGTCTATTTGGATGCCCTTCCTCCAATTTGGGCATATCTCTCAAGTAAACTCACTTCCATTGGGGCCTATTCATCATCTGTGTTTCTACATCAAAACGCTACAACCCTCAAAGATTGACTTTCCATTATTATTTGAGATCTCCATGCACATAAGAAGGTAGGGATCAACACGTGGAAGGTGCTCCTCGCTGAGCATGGTATTCAAAGATTACATTTCATTGAAGCATATTCATAAATTTGTGTGTTTATATCAGGTTAGTATAGCCATCAAGCAATCCACCCTTATCACTATTTGAGATGGCGTGAACCATCAATCTAGGAAATTAACTATTTGCATACCTGGGACATTCTTAGGAATTCGTTATCTTCATACTTTGGGAATCACCTTGATTACTAAAATCATTTGTATAGTCATCTACAATTCAATTCTGTTAAGGCTTAAAACACTGTCATCTCAGTTATTGTTGTCCAAGGTACTTCTCAGATTAGGTATGATAATTTCCTGAATTTACATTATTTCTACGTTGTTGTTATTTATGGACATATATTGAAATTTTTATGAATCTTTGGGTTAAGTCTGATATTGGATACAAATAAATATCATTACTAAGTATCGATATCAGCAAGTCTAGCATGATAAGGAACCCTAAATTGTGTTGTGAAAGTTCCAATAATAAACTCTATTCAAACATTACACCATCATTTAGAAACAAAACATATGTTAAGGATTGTATTGATCAGATAAGTGTCAAGAGGCATCAACAACACAAGACCAATCACAATAATCTATACCAGATTCAGTTTGGGATATTACAGTCTTCCACCTATGATTGCTATTTTTTAGTCTTACTGAGTAGTTCTAGTAACCATCTAATATTGGATATGGTCCGGATCAGCCTCAAAAATATGGTGGACATGAAGGCACATACCTAGTCCAGATCAGCCTCTAAAATATGGTGGACAGGAAGGGACATACCTACTCCAGATCAGCCTCAAAAAATATGATTTGTATTTTTTATAAGAACTTACATAGAATACTGATATAACTAGGGTTCTTCTAGTAAAGATATTTAGATCACTATGCAATATGCTCATACATTATGGATATTGCATAGCTAATACATTTACTGTAAGTATTATTAGTAAGATATGTACTCATTACTTAACTTGATGCTTCTTCTTATTCCCATTAATTTATGGTGTTCATGTTCTCCTTATTGAAATAGTGTGTTTACAGTAGTTCTTACTCATGCTTATCTCTTACTTGTGCTTATCTATGATGTTGTTGATAGAGATAGTTAACCTCAAAGACAAATTCCTAAAATAACAGTCACCATATTTAGATATGACCTCCCAACATAGTTTTATTGACTTCATAGTTCAATGATCTATGAAGAATTTAAAATACCCACCTAACAAATAATTCTCAAACATATGGAGCATGTATACCATGGCTGTGCCTTCCACTTTAGTACTGGCATAGTTTCACTTGTATTGAATCAATGTATTTCTATTAAAGTAAAATTTATTAAATAAGATTCATTCTCTAGGTTGTGCATGGATACCTACCCAAATGATAATTGAAACATTGGCATGTACATGGAATTTAACCATCCACTTAGGGAAAACTAAAATTTCCATCATCACCAGTTTATTTTTAGGATGTTGTGGATGCTTCACATTCCTTGTACAAATACATTCTTTGTTTTTATCTGTTTCATTCTTAGATTACTCCATAGTCTTATTAATAGTAGCATTGCCATTGATGAACTGTCAAGAATACCCAATTTACCCAAGATTTAGTTGCAAGAAATGGACATTAGTGGGTGGATTAAGTTACTAGTGACAATGATATTAGCGTGATCAACCAATACACTATCATGCTCTAGCACCTTGTCACTAAAGGGTGTTGGAAAATAATCATGGACATAAGTTGGGTGGGAACTAATCATGGTCATAATTGGGGTTGAGATCTATAAATCAACAGATACTAGAATTTCTAGGGATCATGTCTTCTTGTCTTGAATCATAATTGGAATATTCAAATATGATTCAGGAAGATGAGACTGATAACCAATATTAATATATTTCTTCTTTTACCATCTATCTGATTTTAGGATTCAATATGTAGGTCTACTGCCATCTATTTCTCTACCACCATAGGTTCTAGCATTCATGGGTTGGGGTGGGGAAACAACTCTTGATTTCAACCAGCTAATTCAGTTTGGACAAGACCTTGCTTGGTTTCTCCCCTACCCAGCAAGTGGATAGGTTCCTGGTGCCCCTAAACGTAAAATATCCCATACCTAATAACATAGAGAAACTTTTTGAAATGCAAAATGCAATTATTATTAAATAATAAATGATTTTCAGTACCCCAAGTGGACCACTAACATTCCCTAAATAAACAACCCTTGAATCCATGTTTGTTTGTTTGGTTGTTTGTTTGTTGGGATAGCTGAGCATTAAAGGTCATTCACAGTGGTTACAAATCATTGCCAATAAGTAAGTTAGTCAGTGAGTGCCTAGGAGGTTCCATTGTTATCCATTCAGAGAAGGATGTTTCATCAAAAGAGTTCTATCCAAACAATTTGAAAAACCTCCCCCAACCGTTCAATTTTTGATGGTGAATGCAACATAATGGAAAACCCATATTTGTAGAGGAAAATATATATGCAACTCCAAAAATGTTATTGCATAATATTTCATTCATCTTTCGTATTAGGGTTTGCAATTATTATTAAATAATAAATGATTTTCAGTACCCCAAATGGCCCAACAAAGGTGATTCTAGGATTCAATATGTAGGGTCTTCCCTTAATAGGATTGGAATCTATATTTAGTTTGATTTTCATTTATCCTGACTCTCCTTTTATTCATTACATCTCAATTAAAATATTAGGAAAGAGGTCAATTATTCTCTGAGGAAACCTCTTATAATACGTATGCATCCCAATAATTATTGAATGAGGTATTCCTACATAATACATTTACTGTAAGTATTAGTAGTAAGATATGTATCTCAGCCTTTTCCTAAATCAATTATTTTCAATTACCCACCACTTAGTAGATAGTAGGACCAAAACAATAAGCTAGGGTTGCAGGAGCTGAGCCATAAGCATATACAGTAGCATAGCTATAAGTTTTTCTAGTTAATTAAGTTGTAGATTCCCCGTTCAAGATCCAACAACAATTGATTAACTAACTCATCCATATAATCTGGTTACAGTGTAAAGGGATACTAGCACTGAAAGGGGGGAGGATAAAATACACATTGGGTAGGAATAAGGAGACACAACAATAGATAGGAGGAAACACATAGTGGCAGGGAAAAGACACATTGCTTTGTGGCTGCATCTTAGCCACATGTACTACGATAATTATATCCTTCAAATAACCTTGAGCTACTATATACATGCATAGCTAAGGAAAGAAAGGAGACTTAGTTACCTATGCTAAACACTATTTCCTGGGGCTTGGGATTTAACTTGTGCTCTTGTCCTAGGTATTAAAGTTGTTTGTTGTGTATGGTAATCGTATAACGAAGGGGCCTAAATAGCGGTATCATGACGTGAGTCGGGTAAGGCTAATCGATTGATGGGAGCATTAATCATAGAAAGAAGGGTCTAGATTTTAAGTTGGGAGTGGCGTATTGAACTGAATGCGTAGTGAAAGCATTTTGGGTCTATTAACTAAGGTGGGTTTGTTGGACTTTACTAATTTCTTGGTAGGTTTCCTTAGGTAGAATGGAACGCCTTTGTGTAGGTGAACTTTCCCATTGGACTTGGACATGGGTTTGGTGGACATGTACTGTGTGGATTCCTTACGCGTATTTGGTTTACTAGGTGTACTTGGTTGGTGGATTGAGTGTGTACCTTCCTTACTCTGTGCAGGTAGATAAAAGCAAGCCATCCACTTCCACTTCAATATCCTTGCCAATTACATAGTCAACTAACTAGAGCAACCCGTCTAGCGCAATGGTTTACTAGCTTTCCTGGTTAGTTCTTAGCCATAGTTAAACTCTGGCCTCTCTGCAAATGATATATCCACCAAAGGTTCTAGAATTAACAAGCTGGCCTAGCTTTGTCGAGTGATTTCGTACCAGCCCACCTCTTATACAAGCCTAGGTTCAACAAGATAAAGAAGGTGCTAAACAAAAAAGAAATTGATTCAATTCTACTTCTCATAGAGGAACATAGTTAAATGTCATTTTTATCAAATAAGAAAGTGCTTTCTGTACCCCCAATGAGCCACCTTAACCTCCCCCCCCCAGAAAAAAACAAAAAAATCAATTTAGCAAGCAAGTGAGAGAAGCCCGTTAGTAGCATCCCACCCACAATCAATCTAGCAAGAAAGAAAGAAGCACGTAAATGATATTGTCCCGCCATTTCTTTCATATCCTAGCCCAGGTTTATTCTCCCAACCTAGCCATGTTACAAAGCAAGCCAGGAAGGAAAGGACAAGTGCTTTCATTCATGAACTTACACTTCAGGACATGGCAGAGAGTGATGCCCAACAACCACTTACTTAAAGTCAGGAATCCAAATCATAGGTACCAAAATATAATAGGATATATTTACCCCCCCAAGTCTCATTCTATGGAAGAGCTTCACAGTCACTATACTTTAAATTATCGGGGGTGGGCCAGTGGGATTCAACAACCTATACCCAGGCTTTATATCTTTAACCTAGGATGATAAGATGGATGGAGTGGTGCTATTATATTCACCTAGGAACACTATGTACTAGGGGGGGGGGGGGGCAAGGGGAGACTATTTACATCCCACTATACCAGTAGACTTTATACAGGAATCCTATGCGCATGGAGGAAGTGAACAAGTTGTTAAAATCTATGGTGAATGACCTGACGAAGGTAAAACAAGGGTTAGTTGCTCACTCCTTTTAGGAAAGGGAAAAAATAAAACTCTTAGGAAGTAGCTTCCATTCATAATACCTCCTCATAAGACATTAATAGTCCTAAATAAAGTATTCTTCGATGAAATAAATTCAATTCCTCTCCTTATTAGTCGAGCTTGCATACACAAACTCGGTTGAAAGTGACTAGTTTTGAGGGGTAGAATTTATGGTGAAATGGGTTAAGGTACCTCTGCTACTAGCTTTGTTCCCTACCAGCTATGCCCGAGACACAGAGCCTAGAACTTTCCCTCTCGAATGAATGATTGCTCGGTCATGGTTTATTTATTTAAGTTAATCATAGGTTTGTTATCAAATTCCCAATCAATTCCTAGAAAATCCCAAGAGCTCTCATTGTCTGTCAGTAATATGTCTTAATTGATATGCTCGTATGGAAACAACATGTCTCAAAGTCTTTTCTATTGGGAACATACGTTAAGTCTAACATTTAGCCACTGTATGTTGCGTATGATTCCCAAATTGTAAATTCATGTATATAATGTTATGTGTAATGATCCCTTAATTAGTTACACATAGACCTGGATTCACGGGCAGGTAGTGAGCACTTCAATATGTGGGCTCTCATAATTGGATCCAACACCTCAACACCTCACAGTGCCACACCTCAGCATCTCACAATGCCATGACAGGAAAGAAAAGTTTAAGAGCACATACAGGGCTATATACAGGCTAGGTACAAGCCCTACAGCTAGACATTCTCACACTACAGCCGGGCAATAAACTCATACTACAGCTACTGGGCATGATGCATAGGATAAAAGATAACCAAAATGCCCCATTTTTTTGGTCAAATTTTTATAAAAGTCAGCCAATTTTTTATTGGGAAATTGTTATTATCATGAATTTGCAATGTTATCACTTTCAATTGCATGTTCTAGACTAAATCCTTGTTTTTAAAACCACCCGGATTGTTAAAATTGAGATTAAAACCCTCTAAATTATGATTTAAACCATAATTTGGCTATCAAATTTCGGTGGGTTGGGGGAATTTTGGTTAACACTTATACTGATCCCCTAAGAGATGGTAAATTCAATACATAAATGGTGGCATAACTAGAAGATAGAGAGTTTGAACACAGCCTTCTGAGAACCAGTAATTTTAGGAAAGAAATGTAGCATGTATCTTCGGATGCAAAGAATGAAAAAAAGCATGTACCAGGATAGAAAATTCTCACCAAATTGAGCGAAAACCCCTTAGTCTTGGCGTGAACTAGAACGATGATGATGATCGATTAAAATGGCAAGCCCAAACTCTGTTTGCAAGCCTAAAAAGTCCTTACCAAGGGTGAAAAACTATTACCCTGCTTGACCGAAAAATGTCAAATGGTGCAATGGTGGACTAAGCATAAGCCCGGAAACCTCTTACCTTGACCGAAAAACTAGTGAAATGATGATGATCGACTAAGCCGAAGCCCAAAAATCCAATGAGAAAGCGTGAAAAGCAACGACTTGGTTTTCAAGGGGAAAGCCTCAGAGGGAAAAACCAGGAAAATTGTGACGATGGTCGGCTATGCGGGGAGGGGGTTTGGATTTATATAGTTAAACATTTCTTGGCCAAGAGTTAAAAAGGAATCTAATCTCTCGACCAAGAAACATTTATGAGAGTTTAGTGTAAAAATTATGCCAATACTCTTGGACGAGAAAGTTTAAAACTCTCGGCCGAAAAATTATCTAACTATGGAACAACTCTAGGATGAGCAATTTTAACCGTGGTTACTTTTGCTCCAAGAAATCTTACAACTCTCGGCTAAAAAAATTTGTTGAATTTTTTCTCAGCCGAGAAATTGGAAATTATACAAAAAAAAATGATTTGTCATGGAATTGTTTCCCAACTTCGTGTTTTCACCCCATAGTGGCATCAAATCCTATTATGATCCTAAGGCATATGAAGAGATTCTTCCAATTTTTCTAGTTTTTTTCCATAATTCCCATGTTATTGTATATTTTTTCTCAAGTGAGGTTGGCATGACCTATTCTTGGGTGTTTTCTCTGCATAAGGCTCCTTAATACCTACACACCATCAAACCCTATTTTTGTAATATCGTCTACTAGGGTGTTTTGTCAATTTTCGAAACTAGGGTTTTTCTCAGTAAGTGAAAATTTTTGCACATAGAGGTCAGCTTGAAGGTGATTGTAGACCTTCCCCATGTACTGCTGCCAAGAATTATGTTACCTATTGTGAGGTGTTGCTCAAGACTTATTTTCCATCATTGTCAAGCAAGAAATATTCTTTGTTTTTGTTTTAATCAAGGAGAAAGGAGTTGTCAATCTCTATGTGGAGGTGAATTGATCTTAGGATCTCATATCATTCGTGGGACTAGAAAATTGAAAGAAGGATTTTTCCCATTGTAAGTTAGCTAGGCCATCCAAGAGATGTGAGCATTTGTATAATGAAATGCCAGAGGAGACAATGCCATTACGTCAGTAACCATGTAATGGAACATGTTTATGTTTAGAAAAAAGTGTTCAACCTATTACGTGTTAAATTTTCATATGCTTAGCTAAGACATCAGTATTTCATTTCATATTCATAACAAAAGCATATAAACAGGATCACTGAAAAATAGACAAGCACAACCATACAAAAGGAACACAAGGATTTATCCTGGGAAAACCCTAAAGGGAAAAACCTAGCAAAAGCTTCCTCAATATAGATGCCCCAAAAAGATAAAAGGTAAAACCAGTAAGGAGATCAAAACCTGATCCTCCTCCTTCTCTAGCTACTTCTCTTCTCCACTAATGCGCTACACAAGTGAGAGTGTGTATGTCTCAAATGAGGAGCACCACACCTCTATTTATATTTATCCGTTCACTTGAATTAACTCATTTGACATGTAGGCTCGAGTTAAATCATGTAGGCTCAAGTTACACATGTAGGCTCAAGTAACCACACTGGGGTGCTAATGACCCACCTTTACAATTAGAGGGGACTACCTCATGACTCTTATTAGTTCTTCCGATTAGAAGCATCGGGGTACAAGATAATACAATTGGTTCTCCCGATAGGACCATCGGGGACCACAAAAGATACATATAGAATATTCTTCAAAGTTACAATATTTCAACACTCCCCATTAACGAGAAGGGTATTCTACAACAACATCAACAACAACAATAGTAGGAGAGAGATAGAGTACATCATCAGCATCATCAGGGTAACACATCTATAAATCATTGGAAGCTTTTCAACATCATGTAGTCTTCATCTTCAATCTTCAGTCTTCATCATCATTAAAACTTTAACTGCTTCGATCAGCAACATCTTCGGCACTTTGACCTTTCTATCAGCAACATCATCTTCAGCACTTCGACCTTTCTATCAGCAACATCATCTTCAGCACTTTGACCTTTCGATCAACAACATCATCTTCAACACTTTGACCTTTCGATTAGCAACATCATCTTCAGCACTTTGACCTTTCGATCAACAACATCATCTTCAGCACTATCATCTTCAACATTTTGACCTTTCGATCAGCAACATCATCTTCAGCACTTTGGCCTTTCGATCAGCAACAACAACATCATCATACTCTGATATTTTGATCAGAAACATCATCATCATCAAAACATCATTATTATCAGAACATCAACATGATCAAAACATCAACATCATCATCATCATCATCAACATGATCCTTCCTTGTGGAATTACGGGATCAACATGTCTATGGTACTTAGATGATCCTTCCTGTCGGAATTACGGGTTTTAGGTCTTTACGGAGTTACTAATGATCTTTCCTTTCGTAATTATGGGATCAACACATCTATGGAGATCAGATGATCCTTCCTTTTGGAATTCCGGGATCAATTCTTTATGGAGCTACTAACGATCCTTCCTTTCGAAATTATGGGATTTAGGTCTTTACGGAGTTACTAATGATCCTTCCTTTCAGAATTATGGGATTTAGGTCTTTACGGAGTTACTAACGATCCTTCCTTTCGGAATTATGAGATCAACACATTTGTGGAACTCAGACAATCCTTCCTATTGGAATTACAGGATCAACACATCTGTGGAACTCAGATAATCCTTCCTATTGGAATTATGGGATCAAGTCTTTACGGAGCTACTAATGATCCTTCCTTTCTGAATTACAGGATTTACATCTTTACGGAGTTACTAACGATCCTTCCTTTCGAAATTATGAGATCAACACATTTGTGGAACTCAAACAATCCTTCCTATTGGAATTACAGGATCAACACATATGTGGAACTCAGACAATCCTTCCAATTGGAATTACATGATCAAGTCAATGATCCTTCCTTTAGAAATTATGGGATTTAGGTCTTTACGGAGTTACTAACGATCCTTCCTTTCGGAATTATGGGATCAACACAGATGTGGAACTCAGACAATCCTTCCTCTAGGAATTACGGGATCAACACACATTCTCGAGTATCAAAGTCACCAGATCTGTTCTGAATCGAAGTTCAACGATGATACAATCCTACCACCTTCTTGATGACCGAAGTTCATCGGATCCATTCTTAACTGAAGTCCAAGGATGATACAATCCTGCCACCTTCTTGATGACCGAAGTTCACCAGATCCATTCTGAACTGAAGTCCAAGGATGATACAATCCTACCACCTTCTTGATGACCGAAGTTCACTGGATCCGTTCTGAACCGAAGTTCAAGGATGATACAATCCTACCACATTCTTGATGACCGAAATTACACCGGATCCATTCTGAACCGAAGTTCAAGGATGATAAAATCCTACCACATTCTTGATGACCAAAGTCACCAGATCCATTCTGAACCAAAGTTCAAGGATGATACAATCCTACCACATTCTCAATGACCGAAGTCACTGGATCACTTCTGGACATATGTCCCAGGATGATACAACCCCTCTTCATTCTCAAAGACCGAGGTCTCCGGGTCACTTTTGGAAATATGTCCCAGGATGATACAATCCCTCTTCATTCTCGAAGAGTGAGGTCTTCGGATCACTTTAGGGAAAGTTCCTAAGTATGATACAATACCACTGCAACATCACTACTCCCCCTTTCGGGGAAGGTCTTTTTGAACCACACCAAGCTTGTCTCGAAAGTGTTCAAACTT
This sequence comes from Pseudotsuga menziesii, assembly GCA_001517045.1. Lineage (NCBI taxonomy): Eukaryota > Viridiplantae > Streptophyta > Pinopsida > Pinales > Pinaceae > Pseudotsuga > Pseudotsuga menziesii. Next base: position 81,751 of record LPNX010959997.1, read on the forward strand.
TACCCGAGACAGAGGCTTTGTCAGCACATCATCATCTAAACCATCTTCATATACATTTTCAGTATGTGAATACTAAACTATCACCATCTGCATCTCGAGTATGTGAGTACTGAAAGCATCATCAGGTCACCATCATCTACATCTACAGTATGTAAATACTAAAACATCATCTATATCTTCAGTATGGGAATACTGAAATCATCATCATCTATATATTCAGTATAGAAATACTAAATCACCATCATCTGTATCTACAATATGTAAATACTGAAACATCATCATCTGCATCTTTATCTTGAATGTAGAAATACTAGATTTCTATGTTTTACAACGGAACACAGGGTTCTCTATTATCACAACTCTTGTTATCACATAGAATCAATGTAGTATCCATATTCAGTTCAAAGAGACCTGATATCATATTTCAAATCCATATGGATTCACAACTTAGTAGAGCAATCTACTATGTATTCTGCTTCATCCATGCTACGAGAAACAATGGACTGTTTCCTGCTAAACCATGAACTCATAGCAGACCCCAAACAAAAGCATCTACCTAATGTGATTTTCCTGTCTGAGATACTTCCATCCCAATCTACATCTGTGTAGCCATACAATATATACTCATGGCTACCATCATAATATAAACCAAAGTCTATAGTCCCTTTCAGATATCTCATCACATGTTTTGTAGTTACTAGGTGAACCTGTCTTGGTTGAACAAGATATTGACTTAAGGTGTTCACAGCAAAACAAATGTTTGGTCTGGTATTGTTAAGTACATCAATGACCCAATGATCTGTCTGTAATGAGTCATATCCACTAACTTTGATGAGTCATCAGCTAACAGCTTTAGGTTGGAGTCCATGGGTGTGGCCATGACTTTGCATTCCAACATATTGAATCTCTTGAATATCTCTACCACATACTTTAGTTGGTTGAGAAAGATTCCTTCTGAACTTTGCCACACTTCCATAATTAGAAAATAATGCATTAACCCAAGGTCTTTCATCTCAAATTCTTCTGCTAGTTTCTTCTTGCTTTCGATAATCTGTTTCTCATCTCCTATCAAGAATAAGTCATCCACATATAACAACAGGATGAAGGGCTCATCTTTTACAACCTTAAGATAAAGGTTAGGATCAACTTTACTCTTGGTGAAGCCCATGCTTGACAAGAAACTATCTATCCTTTCATACCAAGCTCGAGGAGCTTGTTTTAGGCCATATAGGGCCTTCTTCAACTTGCATACGTGAGTATGTCTATCTTCAACTTAAAATACTTGTGGTTGTTCTATGTATACTTCTTCTTCGATCACATCATTTAGAAAAGTTGTTTTCACATCCATCTGGTGTAACTCCCACTTCATCATGGATGCAAGTGCCATGATAGCTCTAATCGAAGTATACTGTGCTACTGGGGCAAATGTCTCTTCATAATCAATTCCCTCCTTCTAAGAGAATCCTCTGGCCACAAATATTTCTTTATAATTATTGATACTTCCGTTAGCTGCATGCTTTATTTTGAATATCCATTTGGAGGATACTATACTCTTTCCTTCTGGTTTGGGAACTATATCCCATACATCATTCTAGTATCATAGCATCTTCCATGAGTTCGTCTTGTTATGTCATCAACATATCCTAGTCTTATTCATTCAACCTTGAAGGCTGGAACCCACTTTACTCTTGGTAAAGTCTCGATCCATCACAAAGATATCCATCATGTTGCACCATGTCGAACTCAGATATCTTCTGTAGTCACTCCCCCTGAAGTGGAGTATCATCTTCCCTTTTCATTCTGTACAGGTGGCTCTATGCTTGATATATACTTGTCAATAGAGTATGTCATGTCATAGTCTATTCTTTCTGAGGCAAATCATGAACCTTTCTTTGTACACTTGTTCTTGTAGATCCATATGGAAGATACTACGTACTTCCCTTTATGTCTAGAAATCATATCGTATACATCATTCCCCATGATCAACTGTTATTCTTTGATCATAGCTTATTTCATAGCATTCTTTTCTTCATCTTGAGTTATCTTTCGTACCCATGGTGGTATTCATCCTTTGGGGTGGATCTACCGCTCTCTGAAGCTCTTTCTTCCATCATGGTGTCTCTAACCCTGGGAGCTTCAGATTCATGTTTATTGGAGTGAATTTTGAATTGTCATCACTTGTTCTTCGAAACAAGTTTCATCCTTGTTTTCTTGTAGGAGGTTGTTCAGGACCTTTCCTACAATTCAAACGCACCAATTTGCATGGTTAGAACTATTTCATAAAACATATGCATAACGACAAATTCTTATGAATCATGCAACTATTTATCACATACAACATTCATCCATATCTCACGAAAACTTTCTAGATGCCTTCCATATCTACCATGACATCATTGAGATTGTGCACTAATCCAATATGTCAGCAAAGAGGTTTCATTCTAGATAAGTAGCAATGGAGAGATGTATAGCACCATGAGCTACTTACTGATCACATGCATATTAGTAGTATACAGTCATTAATTCAAACAATCTATCATGCATAACACATCAACTGGATATAATAAAATGCATAACAAAACAATATTAAATGACAATTGAATACTTATCTTTTGTTTGTTTCATGGGTAGAATCCTTCTCGATCATTCTGCTTCATCATCTTCTTCATCAATGAAATCATCATTTCTTATCCAAATGATAAGATGGATAAGAGGTTCATCAAGAATTGAGTTCTCCATATTCCTCATCGCTTGAGGGATCTTCTTTGAATGGTGAGAGCTTGATCTTCAATTTGCTCCCATCTTTCTTCTTCTTCTTTCCAGAGTCAACTGAAGTAATCACTTCCTTTTGGCACACATTCCTTGCATGAATGAATCCCATGATCATGGGAGGCCATTCAAGGTGGCTATCACCACTTCATCATTCTCTTATTCTTCTTCTAACGCTTCAAGATGTTATGCATTTTGGATCTTCAAATTCTTCAATTGTTTTCTCAAATCCATATTCTGAATTATGTTCTTATCTTCAAATAGCTTGATCAAGGAATCAAACATCTTCGGTGTCTTTAGGGAAGACACCTGTGGTACAAGTTTATCCATGATTGAATCAACAATGATGTTCCTGGCCTTGATCAAGTTCTTCTTGTGTAAGGCTTTGAGGCTCATCTCCCTCTAGAACTAGAACCTCTCTACTCATGTACGTGTCCAATTCATTTTCTTCAGAGAGATCAAATACTTCCATGCTTGGAAGTTTTCAACTTCACCAAGCTTATCATCAAGCTGATGTGATAGATCACTTTGAAATGAGAACCTCAAATGCAACTAGCAAAATATTAGATCTTACCGATTTGAGGTGTCCATCCTGCTTCCGGAGCTCGTTGATCTAGGGTTTGTCAAAGAAACCCTAATTTTCAAAACTTGGAATATTTTAGATCTGATTAGATAGAAAGATATATCTTTTCAAATGGAGCTGTCCAATGTACTCCTTTTTTCCTGAAAACAGTGGAGGGAAGCTCCTGGAATAGGAAGCCCTAGTTTTCCAATTTCTTCTGCATAAATTCCTATTACTACTTCTATGATATCTCCGGAATTACTGCTCCTCTATGTCTGAACCTTCTCACTGAGGTAACCTCGCATTTCCTTGATCCAAAACCATAGGTTTCATCAGAATTGGTTTCACCAATTTGGATTTATGATCATTTTCCCAAGGTGACCTGTTACAAGACTGTTCAGAACAGTGAAGTTGTAAGGCATGCCACGTGTCACTGTTTCATCTTTCGATTCCGAAATTTAGACTACAGAAAGTACTGTCTGTATTATTTCTAGAACATCTTCCAGAATTCCATTTGGACCTTTGTATCCCATGCTACAGCAATTCTCCCCAAGTGTCCTGTTTAGGGATGAATTCTGGAAGAGGCTAGAACCCTAACATGGAAGGATCATATCTCCCAAAATATAGCGTATCTGAGGCTGAATTTTGGACACAGTGTAAATTTGGATTTTTTATGTGGCCTATGCAATTTTGAACTCCTGATCCTTTTCCAATATTAGGATATAGTGAATGTACCAAAACATATCAGTTTTAGTATTTAGGGTTTTTCTAGATCGGGGTCAAACTAGGGTTTGACTTTTTCGAAGTTTCACCCAACCAAATTTCTTGATCCAGGTTTCTAAACTTCGATTTTTATGAGGAGAAAAATCCAATGCTAGGCTCACTCAAAAATTCCTCTTCTGTAGAAAGCCCTAATTTTCCGCACCAAAACTGAAAATGCTCGGAATCAAATTCCGCTTCGACAGAAAGATGCGCCCTTCAATGGAGAGTCAGTCTAGCCTTTTTTTGCTGATCGATTGTGGATAGAGACCCAAAAAATAATAATCCCTAGCTTCTATATCTGCACAATGTCTTCTTTCAGGGTGGCTCTAATACCATGTTAAATTTTCATATGCTTAGCTAAGACATCAGTATTTCATTTCATATTCATAACAAAAGCATATAAACAGGATCACTGAAAGATAAACAAGCAGACCCATACAAAAGGAACACAAGGATTTATCTTGGGAAAACCCTAAAGGGAAAAACCCAGCAAAAGCTTCCTCAATATAGATGCCCCAAAAATATAAAAGGTAAAACCAGTAAGGAGATCAAAGCTTGATCCTCCTCCTTCTCTAGCTACTTCTCTTCTCCACTAATGCACTACACAAGTGAGAGTGTGTGTGTCTCAAATGAGGAGCACCACACCTCTATTTATATTCATATGTTCACTTGAATTAACTCATTTGACATGTAGGCTCGAGTTAAATCATGTAGGCTCGAGTTACACATGTAGGCTCAAGTAACCACACTGGGGTGCTAATGACCCACCTTTACAATTAGAGGGGACTACCTCATGACTCTTATTAGTTCTTCTGATTAGAAGCATCGGGGTACAAGATAATACAAGTGGTTCTCCCGATAGGACCATCGGGGACCACAAAAGATACATATAGAATATTCTTTGAAGTTACAATATTTCAACATTACTCCATTATTACAAAATGTATATATCTTCACGCTACGAATGCTTTGAATATTACTCCATAAACATGAATTTATAAAACAAGATTCACAATAGTACTTCTCTAATAAATTTAGACTATAATAAAATCACCCATAACTTTCGTCTCTTTCAAAGTTGTTACTCGAGGCCATTCATCAAATGCCATGTACATTAACAAAAAGGTGAAATAATGTGCAGTACATACATAATCTGCAGGATATAGTCATAACCATTATTTTGAAACAACCTTATAATACTTGGATACTTTTAGGTTTGATGTGTATCCCATGTATTCGTTAGATGAAAGACATCATGCCAAACACTAATTTTATTTATGTAGACCACACAGGTGCATCACTTAGGTGTGTCAACTTCATGCATCCTTTAAAAGTTTGTTAGGTTGTTATGTGGGTAAGGTGCTTTTGTATTCCACCTAGTTGGATCAATTGCTTAGCTGTATTGGGTGCTTATGTTTATTAGGTATGTTCAATCTTTGTGAATACAAGTTAACATTGTTCATATAACATTGTATATGTAATTGGATCGTGGTATAAAACAATTAAAATGTACATTTTTTTCATTACGTAATATTATAATTGTGCATTGTTCTCAAGTTTATAATTGTTATCTCCATGCAATTGTAAAATCTATAAAAAAATTGGGAACATTACACATAGAAACATTATTGGCCACACATGTATAATCACACTTAAAATATTGAACCATGAAGATATCAAGAGCCTTGATATGAAATATTTTTTATATCATGAAAGTTATAATAAAAAAATAGAAGGCCCATCTATGGCATGTCAATGTACATGTATCAAAAACATATTTGATGTACATGTGCAAATAAAAGTACATATTTCCTGGACCACGTCCCTATACTCTCACTTCGGATTGTACATAAAATACATATTTTTCCTTGACTAACACATCAAAAATCTAACTTTCTCTTGTTTTTCCCTGATCTTGATGTTTTTCGTTGCTGTCTACGACTACTGTGCATCTCTCGCGACTGCAAACCAATGACAATATTTCTTGATCAGGTAACTGAACTAGTACTTTCCAGCAATAACAAAGTTTGAAAATTTAAAATATGACTAAATTGTAAATAAAACAAAGACTCACTGCATCCGTTGGGGGTATAGGTGCCTCTAATGTCGAGTGTATAGGTGCCTTTGGTGTCCTCCTCCTTGCAGAGAGTCTCTCTACAATGCTTCTCTGTGAATTAAAAAAAATGTCAATTATCTCAAGAATTATCAACATGTACATGAATGAGAAAATACTAATCAATTATGTAAAAAATGAACATATCACTGAAAAAACCATTTGTAGGGGATTACGTTGGGACTCTTCAGTAGTAAGAGGATTCATAGGTTGAACATCAACTTAAGTTGTGTGCACTAATGGACCAGGGTGTGGCTACATTCACCAAATGATAAAATAGTTAGACATTGTGCATGTCCATAGACAATACAAATGAAATGTACAATTACAAATATTCAAGTAGATGTACCTCAATGTGACTTATCCCTATTGTAGATGCAGTGTTGACCAGAGCATCAACAATCCCACTAAGGTCTGGCACGGATGACTCTATATCCTGATGCTGTAAACATCCGGAAACAACATTAATAAAAACTGCTTGTGAAGTGAATTCATAGCTAACCAACAACTACCAATGAAAGTGTGTACATTACCGTGGGATGAGTAGGTTGATCCTCATGCACACCTGCTCTGTTCAAGGAAGAGGGTCGTTTGGTGTAAACAATCCCCTTATCTATGTTTGGACTACGGGGAGATCCAAACCAAAGAGGCGGTGCAGGGATATGCGATGATCTCTGCAGTCATCAAGTGTTACCATAGTTAGACATGCAGTTGAATGGATGGAATAATATGTACTAAAAAACTAACATGTTGTAATATACTTACCCCTACCTGGTACATATCTCCCCCATGGGAGTGACCGCTTCCATCAATTTGTTTCCCCTCTTCATATGCTAATAACATATTCAAGTTTAAAAATTATAAATATTAGCAATCAATAAAGGAGTGTACACTAAGAGATTTAAATAATTCAAACAAGATTCAATCATAACCCATGTACTTACATTCTTTCAGTAATCATAAATTCCAACTTGGACTATGTCGTTGATATCAACGTCTCCAGCATCACGTTCTAGGTGGGGTTCCTGCAACTTCAAAAATTGTAAATATTAGACAATTTAATAAATTAATCAAGACTAACACATGCATTAACAAAATGACAAATGTTTAAATATTACCTCAATGGTGGTTGTTTGGGCCTCGGGTACAACCACACTGGGTGCAGTACCACCCCCATGAGAGGCATCAATCTCCTGCAAGAGTAAATATTTCATATATTACGAATATTTTAATATGAAACATATAGTATGGAAAAATTAAAAATTGAACAATAACAGAGTTTTAAAACAATGTCCTTACCTGACCACCAATCATCGTAGTGGTACCATGTCTTGGTCCTGGACCATAACAGGGTCCCCCACACAATGTGCAGATGTGTGGCTCACTCGAAGGCACATGGGATGTTGGTCTATCCCCACCAATATATGTCCCTCCACCACCAGAAGCTGGTGGTTGTACACCAGCAAAGGAAGAGGGCACTCTCTGGTCAATAGTGGTCGTGTGTCAAGAGACCATCTCAGCTAGAGTAAAAAATGCCTCCCATGTCTGGGAAACCATGTCATGTGCAGGAGGGATGTCTGCCCTCAGTAGCTGGGCATGGGGTGCAAGTATTTGTGGATTGGATTCTTTATGCCTAGCATTGGGTCGGTCTTGGGGAATCCCCCTACCAACTCCCTAGAAGCCCAACATGTCAAAATAGTTGACATGTTTCCCCATCACAAACTCTGCATACAATTTTTGGAGGAAGTACAATGATACTTCCCTATTGTTGTGAGGGGGAATGTCAAAAACCATGTACCACCTATCCATCCCATTGTCTCTGATGGGTGGAAATGTGCACCACTCAATAGAAAGATGTGGCCTGTTGATCTCCGAAATGTCATCCTTCCCAGGCAGTCTAAACGATGAATAGATGTGTTGTTTTTTTTATTTTGAGATTTTTTACCTCATTGTAGCTCAACCCATCAACATATTGTTGTCTTTTCCTCTCCTCGTAAGATGTGATGCTATATAAAGAATCATTCTATATTGCGATCGTATAAACAATAGACAACAAAGAATCTGACAAGGAGCAGTGGAGCTAATCTCCACCCCTCCAAGCAAAACCAATCTCTCTCAAATGGCCAATAACCCTCAGTATATCCACATTGTTATCCATAGTAGCCACTGCAATCATAAATAAAAATAAAATATCATTAGAAATATAAACACATGATATAATGACATCTTGAAGCACTGAAAACTGTATAACTAATGTACGAAAAATAACAACATAAACTAAATCTATCATGTAAATTTAAAAATTGATCTTGAATTTTACAATAAAGAATAAACATTTAACATTTTTTCATTTCATATTTATGTCCTAAATTCAAGTATTAATTCCAATTTTTAAGTATGCATGTGCACATAAAGTGTCTTGAGTGCATATGTTGATTGTGAAGATCCTCTAGCTTATTTTAAGGCTTGGATTATGAAGTTTCGTCGAAATTGTGAGGTGCTAACTATTTCCTTTGCAAGACCAACTCCCAGATTGTGGGTAGAGGAAACAACTAGACCCTAGAATAATCGGTATAATGTGTTGTTGATGAATAAAATCCCAGTATAGGCAACGATTTTGTTAGATATGTAATTATTTGTTGTAGTGTGATGTTTTTTGGACTCCAAAGTCTATTTAGAAAATATTTATGGATTTTATGGTTGTAAGGGTTCCACTGGATTATATCCTATATGATAGTATGTGATGGGCATGTTTAATCAAACACATCAACCTACCTATGTATCTTCACGTTCATAGAGTCTATTGTTGAACTTTGTTGTCTTGACCTTAACCAAAAAGTACCCTTCATTCAAGACGAAATATCCTAGGTAGGTTGGCCTTGTTATCTAGACAAGTCAACCTAGTTAGGGAAAATGTCAGTTGGGAATATCAGTATACATAGAGAGGCACCCTCCCTAATTTGTACACACAGCTCACACCCACTTGTATTGAACAAGAGAGAGAAAGAAGGAGGAGGACTAGTGTCTTTGGTGTTTTGTCTCTTATGATTGGGGTTTGGTCTCTCTCTCTCTCTCTCTCTCTCTCTCTCTCTCTCTCTCTCTCGGAGACCTTATTATTTGTCCATTTCATAATAGTAATCTATATTGTGGAAGTTTTTGATGCATTTTTTCTTTAGGGTTTCCCAGGGTAAATTGTTGTGTACCTTATGATTGTGTTTGTTTCAATTATCCTCTTTATGTTGCTATTTGAAAATGTATTAAATTCTAATTAAGCTATGGTAGCATAGAAAAATTAGCATGGTATCATAGCTAGTCTGAAAAGAGCAGCTTTCATGAAGTAAATCTCTCTCTCCTTCTTCGAACAAGAAAATTAGGGTTTCTAATAAGGTGCAATTTTTTAGTGAAAGTGACATATGGAAGTGCACCCCTCCTAGGCACATATTTTGGAATCAAGATCAAATTTTTTCAGTGGGAAAATCCCCCATAAATTCAAGCCCTATTTTGGGTTGAAACCAGAAAGCCAGAAAACCAGAAACTACAATCCAGGATCTTGCAAGTCTAGTTTCAAGGGTTAGAAACTGAATGTACCATCATACTCACCTCAGTCATGTACATATTTTGGTGAGTACATTTTTCATTTACGAGAAATTTCTATTTTTGTCTTTTTTTGATCTCCAGGACAAGATGTATGCTAGCACTAAGCTTGTGTTAGGATTAATTAATCCTCCCTTTACCCACATAAGTCCATTTGAGTCATTTATCATAGGTTGGAAGGTCATCATAATCCATTAGTGAATGGGGGACACACATAAGGGTCATATTCCACTTACTACGCCTAATTTCATAAGTTTATGAGTCCTAGGGACCAATCCCTACATTGTAGGATCCCACTCTGTGTGCCACCAACAGTCACCTTCAATTGGATGCAGTAGGTAATCAGTCATGATAAGTTATCCTTCAATTACAATAATTTAGATCACAGTAACTTATATTAGCACCATATTGCATGAATCATGGAAGTGTAGGCATCATTATTCACCTACCCTCACCTAGCATCATTAGTTAATTGATTGTAGACTGATTTGGTTATTCGAAGTTAACCAGTGAGCTCCAGTTCTGATTATTTCCACTCTGAGTTAGCTAACCAATCAGTTTGAGTTGGTGAATTTGATTCTTATCCATGGTATTTGAATTCTATTTATTTTATTACCATTGTATTACTGATTAATTAGTTAAGATTGATGTTACGATAATTTGAGAAATACTTGTGTGATTTGTGTGAATTTCCTATCATGAATCCATTGTTTAGTTTACATTGATTTGATAATTTCGCTGCATACTTATTTTTAGATAGCTCTCATTTTGGATTGTATACCTATGGTTCATGAAATTTAATATGGTATCAGAGAATATGTCTAGGCCATAAACAAACCTCTGAAACCCCCATGCTTCCACCAGAAGCAATTGAGTTTCCACATAATTCCTAGAATCATTTCATTGCTCCCTCTGGATTCTATCCAGAGAGGTCTATCCAGGTGTGATGAACTCTGAAAAAGTGCACATGTCAAGGTGGAAAGGTTTGAACTGATAAATACTTCTAAATTGTAGTTTATTTTGCAGTGATTTTGCAGGTACCTACATATCTATTGAATATTTGTTGATGAACATACAATGAAATTGGGAATTCGGCTCCTATATCACATAGAATCCTTACACCCTTCAATAACATTGATTAGAGGGAAGATATCTAGATAGCCTTGTGCAACAAAGGCCTATTTAGGATGACAATTGGAAGAGAAGTTGATTCCAAACAATATGTTGAGAAATTGAAGTTTATTAATAGGTTATATTAATCCTTTGGCTTCATGTGCATCCACATCTCCAGGGCGCTATTGTTCCACCTTGAGGGACCCAAAACTCTGAAGGAAGTATGGGAAAAGCTTGAATCTTTATTTGGAAAACAATACAAGAATATAGGCCATATTCTGGAGAATGAGCTCATTGTACTCCATCTAAGAAACTTCAAGACATTTCAACATTTCTTCTCAAAATACAAAGCCCTAGTATTGCAATGCAAGAAATATGGGATAGAGAGGAAGGATAAGCAACTTGTAATATCAATTTTGAGCATTATTGGCTCAAAATTCTCAGTCTTTGTATCCAAATTCAACTCCAAAATATTACCCATCCCAAATTAGAAAATTCCTTCTCTAGATGCATTTGTACAGTCATTGATCAAGGATCAAGAAAAATTGATTAAGATGGGAGTGCTCAATGCCTCCAAGAATTAGGCTCTATTAGCTAAAGACTTAGAGAAAGCATAAACTAAAGGGAAGCAAAAAGTGGAGGAGAATAAAAATGTTGATTCGAAGTCAAAGGAGAAGCATAACTCTTTCGATGGAGCCTCAGGTTCCAAGAAGAACATGAAATTTGATAAAGCTAAGTGATCCTATTGTATGAGAGGCTTTCATCTAGAGAGCTAGTGCATGAATAAAACCATTGATCAGATGTTAAATATCCTTGAAAATAAAAATATTTCCCTTCCACAAGGCGCAATGAAGTATGAATATGGACACCATACATAAGGACATGAGAGGTGTTGTTCCTTGAAAGAAGGATTCACTCAATGAAAGGATTATCTTATTGATTCGGGAGCATCCAATCATATGGTTTCTTCCAAAGAGTCATTCACATCTCTAAATCTCTCAGGAGGACCTAGCATTCATATGGGGGGTGATTCATAGATCCCAATTTTCGGGAGAAGTTCCATTAAACTTGATCATGGGAAATTCAAAAATGTGCTTTATCTTCCCTCTCTTGCAACAAATTTGTTATCTGTTTATTAGATGACTCATACAGGATCTCCCAAGAGAGTTATATTCGATACTGACACAATAGAAATCATTGAAATTTCTACTAGAAATATCATAGAGAAATGGTTCTCTAATCATTCCTACAAGGCATATGAGTTTTCCCATTTCCTTCCTACTTCATATCCAAAAGCCTTGTTGACTCATGCAAATAACAAAAGAAAGTTGTGGCATGAAACTTTTCTTGGTCATCCGAACTTCAAGTATCTCAAGCAATTGCATAATGACAAATTGGTTGAAGGTTTCCCCCTCATCAAATCATCAAAAGGAGTATGTCTTAGTTGCTTGGTAGGGAAGCATCGAGAGAAAATATATGAGTTTGGGAATGAAACAAGAGCTAACTCCACATTAGATCTGATACACAATGATGTCTCCAAACCAATTCCTACGGCTTCAATGAATGGATCCAAATATTTTATGAAATTCATCTATGATTGTTCGTGGTATTGATGGGTATACTTTCTGAAGAAAAAAAGTATGAGGTATTCAAGACTTTAAAAGTCTTGAAATACTTAGTTGAGAACAACCTTAGAAAGAAGATCAAATCCATGAGATATGACAATGGAGGTGAGTTTGTCAAAAGATATTTTTAGTAGTTATGTGTATCTGAAGGAATTCAAAAGACAGAGGGTGAAGAAACAAACCTGGTGGTGTGAACGATGTGAAAAACAGAAGTTGGATGTCAAAACCCCAAATTTTCCGAAAAATTTAAAATTTTTAAAATTGCATGTAATTCTTCAAAATTACAGTTAACTAATTATGAAATTAGTTATATGTTACCAACTTATTATTTGAATTATCTGTTGGTTGTGTTTAGTGATAGAACAGTTCTTTTCAGTTTACTGACTTGTTTTCTTTCTTGCGACCACAAGGTGGGTTGTCATGCAAAAACTGGGCTTACTTAGCTTTCGAGCTAATGCAAAACATTTTACTGTCCTTACAGACTACAGGTAAGAAGTTCGGTTGGAATCTTGTCGAAATTCTAAAGTGTTTAAAAATACAAGTACGTCGCAAAATAAAAGTTTAGTAGGAAGATAAATGCTAAACCATTTTCAATACTTACTAAGGTAAATTCAATAACTGTCCATCTTTCTAGTGGGAGTAACTTTATGGTTCTTAAATATTACTGTATTCTTTGATATTTACCATAGATGCCAAGTGTTAAAAGACCTCAATTAAAGTCTTTGCAAAATTAGAGTAGAAAAAGGCAGAGTTATAGAATTTACAGTTTACTTTCCAAGTGCACACATACACTTACATCATAATGTATATTAATAAGGGGTTTACGTATTACTGTTTCCATTTCCAACTTTTGAAGTTTAAGGGAATTACAACTTTTATTTCAAGCTGCCCTTTTTGGGAAATATATACTCAATCTGAAGCACAAGTTTTAATTACACAAAAACTGTTCCAAAACTAAAGTTTATTTTTTTTAGTCTTACTATAAACAGGTTTTTATTCTATTCCTTTCATATCAAATAAGAGGGCCTGTCCTTAGTGGCTACTATCTTAAGAGAATGCGTATCATATTCATTTAATTGTGTAACATTTATGTTGGTGAATTCTTTAAGAAAGAGATTACAAACTTATCCCTTGCATGTTAATATTTCTTGGTTAAGAACCTTTATTCTAGGAAAAACCATCATCAAAATAATTGTTATTATTTTCTTTTGTATTACTTACCAACTTCTATTCTTGGATAGTTATGACAAGACCAAAGGAATTAACATTATTAACAATACACTTACCATGGTCGATTCTATAGCACTCTTAATATCAACCATTAGTATATTCTATATTTAAAATATAGATGTTGGGTGAGTACTGGTATAAGTATCATTTTTACTTAAACATATGTATTATACTTTCCTTCTACAACAAATTACAAAACTTATTTCATTTAAGATTGTAATTGTTGAATGATAAAAACAGTCATTCACCGGGATGGAAAGGTCATGAAGAAGACTATGTCATAACAAGTTAAGGATTTAACTCTACACGAAAAACTCTTATAAACCTTTATCTCATACATCCCAAGCTTGTATATAAGGTTATGTCATACACTCATCATCCTTGATAGAGTATAAACTTTAATCAAATGGTTTATTAGGTAAGAATAACATGTTATGAAGTTCTATGCCATATTGCTAGCTATATCCACGATGAACATAGAAATGTAACACGATTTGCTAAAATATAAATGATGGTGTATCATAATATTTTCAAATGAGTTGTTTAACCTTTACGCCAATAGTGAGATATAATGCAAGGCTTATATATTAACGAGATTGTTGTTATCATAATGCAAATGATAGGTTGACCTCGGCTGATGACTATAGTCAAACCTTTTAACTCAGTGAAATGATTGATAAATCGTTCCACGTGCTTGCTCCTAGACGACTATTGGAATTTACCCACTATGTGCAAATTATCTAAAGTGAGACGTGGCATAGTGTTGTCCAAGCATCATGAGGTTAAAAGGGCCACCTCTAACCCTAACTTGTCATTCTCCTCCCTGTCTACTACTCCATTGCTTTCGGCTCTTGTCGTTTGACTGTGAGTCTTCCCTTTACTTGTCACTGTGAGTAAGCTGCAACTGCTTTCCTGCAAGCTTCACCCTCGTTTGCTTGCTCTTATCCAAAAAATCCTCATTGTATGAGTGTTATTCCTTCTGCGGGTCGTTAGGGAGAAATGTAGCCTTCTCTGCTAAGTTATGGGTTATTATTGTGAAAGCTTCCCGCGTTTCCTTGCACTCAGTCGCCGTGGCTCTTAACTCTGTTAGTAACTCCTCCCTACCTTCTTGTAGCAATGAAGGGTCTCCTTCTACTCGCACTGGTGGTTGTTTGTCTGTTCTTAAGAGGTCACTCATCCCTCAGATTTTATGTACGAAGTTGTTATTACTTACAGTACTTTGTAATTTGATTTCTTTGCATTTATTAGTATTCATTTGTAAGTAGGGTATTAACATTACTCTACTCTTGTTACAGGTGAAAACTTCAACGTTGGGGGGAAAGCAGCGTGAGATAGGAACAGTTTGCTATCCTCCGGTAAGCCCTAGAATTTTCCATGGTAATCCCATCTTGTTCAAACCCTCGTGGAAAGTTAAGGGTTGGTCATTGCGGCCTTAAAGACCCTCACGGGTTTTGGTTGGTTTGGTTGTTTACTTCGCTATTTTTTTTATGGTTGTTAAGACCCTCACTTACTGTAGGGTGCTCCGACTTCGGCCATGATTATATAAGTTATTTTATTTTGTGCTTTAAGTGTTATGTAAGAAAGGAATAAAAACTAAGGCAAAATGCCATACTCTTCAAATACCCGTAAAGACCTAGGGATTTGAAGAACCGTTCGATTTTCTGTTAGGTTTACTGTGTAATACTTGAGGCCGTGAGCCTGACTTGGAAAAGGGTTTACAACCCGTGACTTCTACTTTTGCTGTAATTATAAAATTTTACAGGGTTTCCACCCTAAGTCCATCATATTAGTTGTTAATACTATTTTTCTTTCTATACTCTTTGTTTATGTTACAGCACTGAAATTTATATACTTGTTTATATTATAATGATATTTGAGGCTTAGCAGTAACATAATATTTACATCATTTATCTTTTTCTAACTTAACTCTACTTTAGTGGACTACTATACTCTTCTTTGCTGTTCAAATAGCAATAAAGAAGTAACTATAATATCAAAGACTGTTTTCTCTTCTTGAACCTACTACTATCAGTAAACAATACCATTTATTTTTTTGTTTCTAAAAGACTTGACAGTCTTCATTACAGGTTAATACAATTCCTGACACAAAACATATTTCTTTTAAAACCATATAAATAAACACTCTAAAATTCCATTCATATTCTATTATATATTATCATCATATCATATTTCTTTATAATCTTACCCCTATGCTGGAGTATGGTCTGATAACTTCAGATGAGGAAAAACACAGTGGGTTCTTATTTTTCATCAAAATATCCTATTACTGATAAACTAAAAACATATACATCACTAAACCAACTAAATATTTATATCAGAAACTACAAACATAACATTCAACCATTCACAATTATTAAAACAAAGACAGTTAGGTGACAGAACCTGTTGAACTTGGACAACAACAGCAATGGGAGGCCGTTCCTCCCTACCAACTCCTGGAGAGCACTCAAACATCGACTCCTCAGGACCCCCAAGCTTGCTTTAGTCTCCCTGGATGGAACTAGGTGCAGCAATAGTCAAATACCAGTCATCAAACTTAGTATCAATCCTGAACTTATCAGTAAGTTCTTCCAGCTAATAAACTGTAATAAACCAAGTTACGGCAGCATGCCTCTCAGAACAAATTCCTTACTGTTTTTCCCTTTTTCACCAATGAATTTCCTGAATATTATTCCACTTGAATGATTCCTCTCTGGAAAAATATGAGCAGCCCCAGCTCTATTCATTGGGTACTTTTTTAAAAGATTGCCTAGGTCTTTTTGGGTTAGTTGTCATTTATTGAGCCACTTGCTCTGATCCCACTTCCTTGGGGGATCATGACCCCAATTATAGGGAAGTTGCCACCTGCAACTTAGGAAGTGTTTGAGGATGCTGCCACTTGTCTTTTTCCCTCCACCTAGTTCCATCCACTAGTTTGACTAGTAACCTCTTATTAACAGCTCTCCCATGCTGTTGTCTCCAATTTTTATTTATTATTAATAAAATATTCAGAATTACATTCCACTTCTGTTGACTCTGTTGAGTCATCAGTTCCTACTTAGCATTAAATTTAACATAATGTTTTAGGAAATGTAATTAAAATAATTAATATTATTTTACAGAATTGGGGTATGTGACATACACACCCCCTTAAAATGTAACATCGTCCTCGATGTTACTTATTCTCCATCCTCTGTAGCCTCCTGGAATAGATTCGGGTATGCCTCCCACATCTTACTTTCCAGTTCCCAGGTAGCATCTTCAGGACTAAGGGGCTTCCATTGAACCTTCACCTGTCCAATGGTCCGGTTCCGCAGAGTAATTTCCCTCCTCCCAAGGATATAGGCCGGTTCCGCCATAGTTTCTTCTTCTGGTTCCACCTGTACAACATTCCAATCAACCACATGAGTAGCATCATGAACATACTTTTTCAAAACAAGGATATGAAAAACATTATGCACTTTCAAGTTAGGTGGTAACGCTAGCTAATATGCAACTTGAACAATTCTGGATAAAATTTCAAACAGACCACAGTAACGTGGTGCTAGCTTTGCACAACTCCCCAGTCTTAAAGAGATTTTCTTCGGTCTTACCTTTATAAACACGTGCTCACCTACCTGGAACTCTTTGGGAGTTCTTTTCAAGTCTGCTTGGCTCTTTTGCCGATCCTGTGTCACCTTCAAATTTTCCTGCACTTGTTTCACAATCTCTTCCATTTCTTTCAATAATTCTTGTCCTAACACCAATCTATCTACTGGATTATTCTAGGAGATAGGAGTGTTTCATTTATGTCCATACAAAATTTCAAATGGACTGAACTTAGCTGATGACTGGTAGTTATTATTGTATGCAAATTCTACTAAATGCAAGTAGTCTTCCCACTTACCTGGCTGATCTGTAACATACATCCTTAACAAATCCTCCAGCACCTGATTCACTCTTTTTGTCTGTCCATCTGTTTGAGGATGGAAGGAGGTACTAAAATTCAAGGTTGTATTCAATCCCTTAAACAAGGACTTCCAAAAATTCCCTGTGAATTTAGGATCCCTGTCTGAAATGATAACCTTCGGTACTCCATGTAACCTAAAAATTTGCTTTAAGAATATGTTAGCTATGTGAGCAGCCTTGTAAGTAGTTTTGACAAAAATGAAATGTGCTACTTTACTTAACTTGTCAACCACCACCATAATAGAATCATTTTGATTCTGATTTCTTGGCAGTCCAGTAATAAAATCTAAGCTAATCACTTCCCATTTCCAGCTGGGAATAGGTAAAGGTTGCAATAAACCAGCTGGATGTTGGTGTTCGGTTTTCACTTGTTGACAGTCCAAACATCTAGCTATATATTCAGCTACTTCAGATTTCATATTAGGCCAGAAATATTCTTTTCTTAGCATGGTTACAGTCTTTTGGTAACCTGGATGTCCTGAGTAAGGTTTTTTATGAAATTCATCTAGAATCAGCAACTTAACCTTAGGCACATTAGGCACATACAATTTATCCTTAAATAATAAAAATCCATCTTCATTTAGACTATAACCTTTTATTAAACTTTTTGTAGGTTTCTCTTTAGCTGTAACTTGTATTTTCTAATAAATTTCATCCTGTTTTATCCCTTTTGTAAGTTGTTCATTTAAATCAGAAGCATAAGTGTTGATTGCTGCTGTAAAGTCTAGCTTTGTGTTTCTGCTTAAAGCATCAGCCACCTTATTTTCTTTACCCTCTATGTGTTGGATTTCAAAATCATATTCACTCAAGAAGGCTAACCACCTTGCTTGTCTTGCATTTAAGTTGAGCTGATCTAAAAGGTATTTCAGTCCTTTATTATCAGTCATTAGAATAAATTTTCTGCCTATTAAATGATGTCGCCACATTTTTAAGGCATGTATAACAGCCGCAAGTTCTAGATCATAAGTCGCGTAATTCCTTTCATGGATTTTTAACTTCCTGGACTCATAGGCAATGACATGCCCGTCTTGAGTTAGCACACCACCTAAACCATCATTACAGGAATCTGTGCATATCACGAAATCCTTATTAGGATCTGCTATTCTTAGAATAGGCGCACTTGTTAATAAGGTTTTTAATTTCTTAAAAATTTCTTCACACTTTAAGTTCCAATCGAATTTCTTGCCTTTCTTTTGCAAGGAAGTGATTGGATTAGCTATTTTTGAAAAGCCTTCAATAAATCTCCAGTAATAACCGGTAACTCCCATGAATGACCTAACATCTATTACGTCCTTTGGAACTGGCCAATCTTTGATTGCCCAAATCTTTTCAGGATCGACTGAAATCCCTTCTTTAGTCACTACGTGACCTAAGTACTGGATTTCATCCTTAAAGAAGTCACACTTGCTAAACTTCGTGAAGAGTTGTTTCTCTCGCAACTCTTGTAAAACTATCCTTAGGTGTTCTTTATGTTCTGCTTCAGTTTTAGAGTAAATTAAGATGTCATCGATAAACACAACAACAAATTTATCTAAGTATTTATGCATTATATTATTCATTAAGCACATAAAGATAGTTGGGGCATTGGTAAGCCCAAATGGCATTATGACAAATTCGTAATGTCCATACCTTGTTTTGAAGGCTGTCTTGAAGATATATTCGTCTTTAATTCTTACCTGATGATATCCTGAACTCAATTCTATCTTTGAGAACACCGTAGCTCCACGTAGCTGATCAAACAGATCATCTATGCGGGGCAATGGATATCTATTTTTAATAGTCATCTTGTTTAGTTGACGGTAGTCTATGCATAGTCACATAGTTTCGTCTTTCTTTTTGACAAAGATGACCGATGCTCCCCAAGGGGACACACTGGGTCAAATGTACTTCTTATCTATTAACTCTTTTAACTGTAATTTTAGCTCATTAAGTTCTAAAATATTCATTTGATACTGGGATTTTCAGCTAGGTACCGCACCTGGCACCAGCTCAATAGTGAAATCCAGTCCCCTTCTGGGAGGTAATCCTGGAATTTTCTCTGGAAACACGTTAGTAAATTCATTTAAAATAGGAATATCTTCTATTTTTAACTTATTTGTTTCAGATTTACTTGCCTCATCTGTAATAGTTATAGCATAGGCTTTACACCCTTTTCTAACTGCTCTTTTAAGTTGTAAAGCAGAAATCTACCTAATTATAGTTTTCCTAGGAATACCCTTCACCTTTACTGGTTATTCATTACTATTTACGCACGTAAAGGTTTTATCATAACAGTTTAAAACTACCTTATGCCACTCTAACCAATCCATACCAATCAGTAAATCATACGAGCCAAGTGGCAAAACATTAAGCTTAACCGTAGTTTTAAAATCATCCATAAGTAAAGCACATTATTTCACATAACAGGTTACTTTCCTTTTTGCCCCAGTGGCTAATTGAACTAACCAGGAACTATCAAACTTTTCAACAGACAATTTACACTTTTCCACTATCTGAGGTGCAATGTAACTAATACTAGCTCCTGGATCAATTAAAATGGTTACAGGGGTTTGGTTAACCATACCTTCCACTTCCACCATGGAAATCTGATAGTCAGCTTGGCGGTTCTCCAATGCTGCATTTATTCTGGGCATAGTCCTGGCAAGTTCTCCAACAGTCATTTCCTCCTGCACAGTGTGAATATTGTTGACTGAATTTTTCTGATTTGGGCAGACCGAGGCATAGTGTGGGCCATTACATTATGAGCACTTAACAGGCTCCTTTTGTTCAAAACTCTTAGTGAAATTCCCATGGTTATTTGCAGCTTCCTTGCCCTTGAAATTATTTGAATTATTGGAAGCACCATTTCTATTTCCCTGGAAATTTTTATTGTTAGAATAATTTATGTTCTTATTATTCTTGAAATTCTTCTGGGGTACGAATTCCTTCTTCTTGAACTCAGGCTGACTGTTGTTTTTCTTAGCCTTCCAGTTGGCTAAGCCTTCCTTCTTCTTGTTTTTCTCAAAGCAGAAATTAGCCTTCCGCATGGCTTCCTCCAGAGTCTTTGGGTTATCATACTCAATTCTGTCCTTGATGTGATATGGTAGACAGCTGAGAAACCACTGCACTTTAGGTTTCTCGTCTACTAAGTAAGGTACATACCTCAGCAAGCTTAAGAATTTACTGTTCAAATCCTTCATAGTCATCGAACCTAACTTCAATTCATAAAATTCTTTAGCTCTTTCTTCATAATATTGTTTAGACAAAAATTTCTTCTTGAAGTACCTTTTAAAAGTACTCCAATTAACTTCTTTTTCCCTGATACCCTTGACTCTCTTTAGATCTTGCCACCATATGTCTACTTTTCTAGAGATATTATAGATTGCCATTCTTGCCTTCAATTGATTTGAATAGTTATATATCTGAAAATACTTCCTCATCCCGGATAACCAGGACTCGGCTTCTTCCCCTTTTTCGGTCTCTCCGTTGAAAGTTGGGGGCTTTATCTTTTTAAACTCCCCAGAAATCTCTTCATATGGTCTGTACTTCTTCTTTATGTCATACAACTCAGCCTCACTACTATCACTAGTAGTGTGATAGATTTGTTGTTCACTGACCCCTTCAGATGATGAACTGCTGTCAGTTTTTACCAGCTTCACCTTTTTAGACTTTCTTTTATGACTAGCCTCCTCAGATTCTTATATTTTGCTCCTTCCTTCAGTTTGGAACTTTTCCATCAAAATTTGGTTTAACTCTTCCTGAGTCTTCAAAATCCTCTCATTGTCCTTCTTGACTAATTCCATTTCAGTCTTCAAATCCTTTATAGTCTGCATCAGCTCTGAGGAGTGAGAAGTTACCTCTTCTAACATAGGTTCTCTGGACAATTTCCTTGTCTCTGTGTTTGGAGACTCCTCCTGAGCACATTCTCCTAGCTTTTCCATACCTGCCTGTTAAATTTCAGAAAAAAAAATTTCTGTTCTTTTCATGAAACATAATATAGGTTAGGATATTATTTTATTGTTCTATGGAAACTAGTTGGGCTTACATCAAGGCCTAGTATTTGAACCATGCTCTGATACCACATGTCAAAACCCAAAATTTTCCAAAAAATTTAAAATTTTTTAAATTGCATGTAATTCTTCAAAATTACAGTTAACTAATTATGAAATTAGTTATATGTTACCAACTTATTATTTGAATTATCTATTGGTTGTGTTTAGTGATAGAACAGTTCTTTTCAGTTTACTGACTTGTTTTCTTTTTTGCGACCACAAGGTGGGCTGTCATGCAAAAACTGGGCTTACTTAGCTTTCGAGCTAATGCAGAATGTTTTTTTTGTCCTTACAGACTACAGGTAAGAAGTTCGGTTGGAAGCTTGTTGAAATTCTAAAGTGTTTAAAAATACAAGTACGTCGCAAAATAAAAGTTCAGTAGGAAGATAAATGCTAAACCATTTTCAATACTTACTGAGGTAAAGTCAATAACTGTCCATCTTTCTAGTGGGAGTAACTTTATGGTTCTTAAATATTACTGTATTCTTTGATATTTACCATAGATGTCAAGTGTTAAAAGACCTCAATTAAACTCTTTGCAAAATTAGAGTAGAAAAAGGCAGAGTTATAGAATTTACAGTTTACTTTCCAAGTGCACACATACACTTACATCATAATGTATATTAATAAGGGGTTTACGTATTACTGTTTCCATTTCCAACTTTTGAAGTTTAAGGGAATTACAACTTTTATTTCAAGCTTCCCTTTTTGGGAAAGATATACTCAATCTGAAGCACAAGTTTTAATTACACAAAAATTGTTCCAAAACTAAAGTTTATTTTTTTAGTCTTACTGTAAACAGGTTTTTATTCTATTCCTTTCATATCAAATAAGAGGGCATGTCCTTAGTGGCTACTATCTTAAAATAATGCGTATCATATTCATTTAATGGTCTAACATTTATGTTGGTGAATTCTTTAAGAAAGAGATTAGAAACTTATCCCTTGCATGTTAATATTTCTTGGTTAAGAACCTTTATTCTAGGCAAAACCATCATCAAAATAATTGTTATTATTTTCTTTTGTATTACTTACCAACTTCTATTCTTGGATAATTATGACAAGACCAAAGGAATTAACATATTAACAGTACACTTACCATGGTCGATTCTACAACACTCTTAATATCAACCATTAGTATATTCTATATTTAAAATATAGATGTTGGGTGAGTACTGGTATAAGTATCACTTTTACTTAAACATATGTATTATACTTTCCTTCTACAACAAATTACAAAACTTATTTCATTTAAGATTGTAATTGTTGAATGATAAAAACAGTCATTCACCGGGATGGAAAGGTCATGAATAAGACTATGTCATAACAAGTTAAGGATTTAACTCTAAACGAAAAACTCTTATAAACGTTTATCTCATACATCCCAAGCTTGTATATAAGGTTATGTCATACACTTATCACCCTTGATAGAGTATAACCTTTAATCAAATGGTTTATTAGGTAAGAATAACATGTTATGAAGTTCTAAGAATAACATGTTATGAAGTTCTATGCCATATTGCTAGCTATATCCACGATGAACATAGAAATATAACACGATTTGCAAAAATATAAATGATGATATATCATAATATTTTCAAATGAGTTGTTTAACCTTTACGCCAATAGTGAGCTATAATGCAAGGATTATATATTAACGAGATTGTTGTTATCATAATGCAAATAATAGGTTGACCTCAACTGATGACTATAGTCGAACCTTTTAACTCGGCCAAATGATTGATAATTCATTCCTCGTGCTTGCTCCTGGACAACTATGGGAATTTACCCACTGTGTGCAAATTATTTAAAGTGAGACATGGCATAGTGTTGGCCAAGTGTCATGAGGTTAAAAGGGCCACCTCTAACCCTAACTCGTCATTCTCCTCCCTGTCTACTGCTCCATCGATTTTGGCTCCTGTCGTTTGACTGTGAGTCTTCCCTTTGCTTGTCACTGTGAGTAAGCTGCAACTGCTTTCCTACAAGCTTCACCCTCATTTTCTTTCTCTTCTCCAGAAAATCCTCATTGTATGAGTGTCATTCCTTCTGCGGCTCGTTAGGGAGCAATGTAGCCTTCTCTGCTAAGTTCTGGGTTATTATTGTGAAAGCTTCCCACGTTTCCTTGCACTCAGCTTGCACTCAGTCGTTGTGGCTCTTAACTCTGTCAGTAACTCCACCCTACCTTCTTGCAGCGATGAAGGGTCTCCTTCTACTCGCACTGGTGGTTGTTTTTCTGTTCTTAAGAGGTCATGCATCCCTCAGATTTTAGGTATGAAGCTGTTATTACTTACAGTACTTCGTAATTTGATTTCTTTGCATTTATTAGTATTCATTTGTAAGTAGGGTATTAACATTACTTTGCTCTTGTTATAGGTGACAGCTTCAACGTTTGGGGGAAAGCAGCATGAGATAGGAACAGTTTGCTATCCTCCGATAAGCCCTGGACTTTTCCATGGCAATCCCATCTTGTTCAAACCCTCGTGGAAAGTTAAGGTTTGGTCGTTGTGGCTTGAAAGACCCTCATGGGTTTTGGTTGTTTACTTCGCTATTTTTTTTATGGTTTTTAAGACCCTCACTTACTGTAGGGTGCTCCGACTTCGGCCGTGATTATATAAGTTATTTTCTTTTGTTCTTTAAGTGTTGTGTAAGAAAGGAATAAAAATTGAGGCAAAATGCCATACTCTTCAAATACCTGTAAAGACCGAGGGCTTTGAAGAGCCGTTCGATTTTCTGTTAGGTTTACTGTGTAATACTTGAGGTCGTGAGCCTGACTTGGAAAAGGGTTTACAACCCGTGACTTCTACTTTTGCTGTAATTATAAAATTTTACAGGGTTTCCACTCTAAGTCCATCATATTAGTTGTTAATACTATTTTCCTTTCTATACTCTTTGTTTATGTTACAACACTGAAATTTATATACTTGTTTATATTATAATGATAATTGAGGCTCGGCAGTAACATAATATCAAAGAATGTTTTCTCTTCTTGAACCTACTACTATTAGTAAACAATACCATTTATTTCTCTGTTTCTAAAAGACTTGACAGTCTTCATTACAGGTTAATACAATTCTTGATACAAAAGATATTTCTTTTAAAACCATACAAAGAAACACTATAAAATTCCATTCATATTCTATTATATATTATCATCATATCATATTTCTTTATAATCTTACCCCTGTGCTGGAGTACGGTCTGTTAACTTCGGATGAGGAAAAACAAAGTGCGTTCTTATTTTTCATCAAAAGATCCTATTACTGATAAACTAAAAACATCTACATAACTAAACCAGCTAAATCTTTATATCAGAAACTACAAACATAACATTCAACCATTCACAATTATTAAAACAAAGACAGTTAGGTGACAAAACCTATTGAACTTGGACAACAACAGCAATGGGAGGCCGTTCCTCCCTACCAACTCCTGGAGAGCGCTCAAACAGCGACTCCTCAAGACCCCCGAGCTTGGTCTGGTCTCCCTAGCTGGAACTAGGTGCAGCAATAGTCAAATACCAGTCTTCAAACTCAATATCAATCCTAAACTTATCAGTAAGTTCTTCTAGCTAATAAACTGTAATAAACCAAGTTACTGCAGCATCCCTCTCAGAACAACTTCCTTACTGTTTTTCCCTTTTTCCCCAATGAATTTCCTGAATATCAGTCCACCTGAATGATTCCTCTCTGGAAAAATCTAAGGAGCCCCAACTCTAATCATTGGGTACTTTTTTAAAAGATTGCCTAGGTCTTTCTGGGTTAGTTGTCATTTATTGATCCACCTGCTCTGATCCCACTTTCTTGGGGGATCATGACCCCAATTATAGGGAAGTTTCCACCTGCAACTTAGGAAGTGTTTGAGGATGCTGCCACTTGTCTTTTGCCCTCCACCTAGTTCCATCCACCAGTTTGACCAGTAACTTCTTATTAATAGCTCTCCCATGCTGTTGTCTCCAATTTTTATTTATTATTAATAAAATATTTAGAATTACATTCCACTTCTGTTGACTCTGCTGAGTCATCAGTTCCTACTTAGCATTAAATTTAACATAATGTCTTAGGAAATGTAATTAAAATAATTAATATTATTTTACAAAATTGGGGTATGTGACATCGAATGACTCTATGGTGCATGGTAGAAAAAATAAACCAAATGGAGGCCTATAAAAAAGGGGGGACCACATGACACTTGTCATTTTCACTGTTAAGTGTTGAGTTGGAATGGAGGACCCCAAAACAAAATTACTGATTTCTTCTAATTGGACTGACGATTTTTCAATCTGTGACTTGCAGGTAAGAGCTCTCATCAAACCCACCTTTTTCAATGGATTAAGTTTTGGTTTTCCTCACTCTAGGGGCCTTGGCCGAGCCCGAAGGGTTCTCACGACTGGGATGCACTTTTTGAGGGAAAAGGAGCAACCTAGGTTGTACTTATCAACAATACAGGTGGGACTTGGTTGTACCAGTTAGGGAGATAGGCGTGGCCCAGGTCACACCTGTTCAACCTTTTTGAGCAACTTGGGTCACACGAAAAGGCCAAATAGGTGCGATCTATCCTAGAATGAGGGTTTTTTTGATGACTGGGTCTTGACAAGGACTGTGTGTATGTGTAGAATTCCTCAAGTCACTTAGCGAGAGTGTAACACCCCAAATTTCACAAAAAAATTAAAATGTTTCTATATGACTTTTAATGTTTAAGTCATAGTATAAAATGCTAGTTTAATAACTAATTTTAGTTTAATTGGTAGATATATTACAAGACAGGTCATGAATAAAAAACTGGGAGTTAATTTCTCTTTTGTTAACTGTAACTAAAAACTGCAGAATTATACTCACTTATTAGTAAGTCACATGCTACTACCTTTATTTAACTTTTATCATTTTCAGTCTTGAATAAAAGTTTGTCAAAAGTTAAAGAGTTTCAATTTATTGACTTCAAATCATTGATTTGTTTGTAATAAGGAGTGTGATTCTTATTGTTGTTTTTTTTTTAATTATTGAAGGGGGCTTGAGGTTATCCCGAGGGTTACTTAGCCTTCTCAAAGCTAACGTTCGATGCTTGTACATGTATTTAAAGGTAAAACTTTTTACTTCTAGGTTACGAGGTAAAACTTAAAGTTCGAAAGACTGAATAAGTAAGTTAGGAAGGATTCATAACTCTATTAAAATCCTAGAATATCGAAGTGTGAGCATTCCTAGGTTTACAACAAAGTTTACTCTACTTTGGTAGAATAATGGAGTTGGTAGCGATCATTATTTATTTTAACAGATAAGTTGGGGCATATATTCCTTCAGCATGTTTTTAAATGAAAACTATATTCTGAGGCTAAATACATTTACCATGCTTTATTACTATACATTTTGTCACACCAACCTACAAACTTACCTTAGCATCGAAATTATCATTATTGAATTTTGCACTAGAGGGTAACTAAAATAACAAACCAACCTAAACATGTATGTATGATGTATATCATTTAGACTTATCCTATGCATCTAACCATTGCATATAATTATTACTATAAACTTTATCACACATAAACAAACTGTAACCTAGATCATAGCTCCATTATATTATGATTTGTTAAAATCTTTTTACAAGTTAATAGTATTGTGTTTAGAAATCAATGTAGGATTAAAGTGCTATGTCAAAAACTTTATCAATGCATAAATAATTTTGTGGTTAGTGGAATCCACGTGGTGGTTTCTCACTAATAGAAGGTTTTGGGTATTAAACCCATAGGGTTTACAGAGTTATAATGCATAATACAACTAGGTTTACTAATTACTTATTTTATATACTAATAATAAGTATTATAATTTTTAACCATTTCATCATTTATTTGTGCATTAAGAACTTTCCAACCTAGATGTATAACAGAGATAGTTTGAGGTTTACCAGAGTATTATTTTCCATAGTGTAAAAAGAGTAAAATTGTTTTAAATTTAGGTTTTACAGTGCTAAAATTATGCTCGGTTTATTTATTTATTAAATGTAAATAATTACATTGTGTTAGTATTCTTATACCTTATACAGATTAATATCTGTGTGACCTAAGATTACAGTGAAAGAGTTCTAGATACAAAAGGATTATTATGAAACCTAGCTAAAATAATGAGTAAAATCTTCTAATGTTAGAGAAGATTCAAATAATCTTATTCATGTAAAATCATTCCTATTTACCTCTAAACAACTTTCTGTACTAGAGTACTTCATCTCACAATGAGTGGAAAAATATAGAAAATAATTTTTTTCATCATTCCACCATTTCTAATTCTAATTTCATTTATTCTGTTAAACAAATACAGGTAATTTTTTGAATAAAATGTAGAATTGAACAGTCTATTTGCAGCTGCAAGTATATAAGAAATAATAGTAAACCTAATAATGACTAATTTCATTCTAGTAATTTACTTACATAGGATAAATAAGATAAAACAATGTAGCCTGATAACTTCAAGAGGAGACAAACAACCCAAGGAGCCCATTCCACCCAACCTTTTCCTGAAGATAGCTCAACTGCTTGTCTTAGGACCCTTAAGCCTACCCATTGATCCACTAGGATGAAATAACTGTGTGTAGAAATGGGATTAAATACCCCTGCAACTCCATATAAATACTTAACAACAATATTTAATCTCAGCAGTAAGAACTCAGCTAGCAAGCTGTACTAGTTCTAAAGATAGTCTTAATCACTCAATCACTTCTTCTTTTCCCCTCGTCGAATCTCTTGTGCACCATTCTCAACTTTAAAATTTTGACAAAGTAATCATTGAACAACCTCCTGCTAAATTCGATGGGTAGATATATGCATGCCTAGGTCTTTTTGGTCAGTTTGTCAATTGATGCGCAACATGCTCTGTTCTAGTTTCTTGGGGAGCATGACCACAAAGTTAGGGAAGTTTCTCCCTGTAACACCTAGAAGTGGTTGAGGATGCTGCCATGTGTCAGTTTGCTCTCACCCCAGTCTATTCCACCTAGTGGAACAGTGGAAACTCATTCAACAGCCTCCTTAGGCTATTTGTATCATATTTTATTTATTAACTAATAAAATATTAAACATAATTAATTACAGTCATCCTTGACCCCACATGGTCAATAGTCATAAAATTTACAATAAAAGTAAAATATAATGTTTTCTTAAACATAAAATGTTATTGAAATTGGGGTACGTGATAGAGAGTGAGACATTGGAGACCTCCGAGGGGAGGTAAGTGATGATCCAACGGTATAGGATACCCCCACTCATTGTGGATAGTGGAAGTTATTCTAGATCTTGTTGATTCATTCAAGAAAACTGGCATTAGACAAGCTTGTGAGCTACTAGGACCGGGAGGCTAAGTGCTTCATGATCCAGGGTGAGGGGTTGGATATCACCCTCCGCGATGTATACCTTTTGACAAGCCTCTCGGTATTGGGCATGATTGGAGACATGACGTCGAAGCTTCCAAGGGGGTGGTCGATGGATGACCTTTTCTCTAGGCATTGCTGTGCCTTGGAATTTGTGCAAGTCATACATACTAGTGTGTGACATCGAGATCCTACAAACTCGAGAAGTGGCAGTGATGGTGCTGCGCATACTAGGATCAACTATGCTACACGAGATCTCAGGTGATCATCTCTTGATGGTGGAGAGTGTGTTGAGGGAAACCTACTACGAGTGTGCCGAGATGTACTTGACTGTGGTTCGGTGCGGGATGAACCTTGCTAGTTCAGTGGGAGGGGATTTTTGTTTCCTCTCATTCTTGTGCTCATTTTTATTTGAGTGAATACCTACACTATGACCGCATATGGTAGTGCACGAGGGGGGACCTTGCAAGCCTCGTATGATGATGTGGTATAAGATGATGATTAGAGAGGGAGGCGGCTTGGTGGGTCACTTCTTCACCTGGGATATTTTTTCACGATCGTGGCAGCTTCCGGTCCTTATAGAGGACTATCCATATGTTGGGATGGATTACCAAGAAGACCCAGATATTCCTTAACCTCCAAGGAAGGTATGGGGACCTGATGGTACATATACATGATTCTTTTGTGGTTTCATTCACATCTAGTTTTCTATTGTAGTGGTATCTAGATCATGTGTGTGATAGACACTGATGACATACTGTGTGCATGTGCAGACGTGGGTCCGGGCCCTCCGACAGGATACAAGAGAGATAGGGGAAGGGTGTTAGGTTTATCCACTTGGTCATGGACATAGGATACATTAAAGCACTACACTAAACTCACTGCATCTAGATGTGGAGCGCTTACTGGAGGGGGTCACCGACGATTAGTGGAAATACCTTGACGACGACTTGATCGTCACATGCTATAGGGCTCCTCCAGAGTGGATCTCCCTTATGGGGAGGATCACAACCGCTACTGAGTATGTCAGAGCAACAACACATGGTGATGTGCCTATGGAGGAGGGGGAGCGCTTCAATGAGGAGGAGGACTCAAATGAGGAGATCAAGTTTGAGGAGGATGACTCAGACTAGCAGCTGGTGATGCTTCCCCCAATGCGTTGGTGCATGGGCAATTTTGTATGATATGTATGATCAGCCGAGAAATCCTATGGAGCTCTCATTTTGTAGGGAACATTGTGATATATATATGCACATGGATGCACCTTTTATGTGTTTTTTATGAATCTATTTTATGATGATGACGATTCCTATATGATGTATATGACATATGTATGCATCACTATATGATGATGCATGATGCAATTTATTTCCTATATGCGATAATTGATGTGCCACTCTAGAACTCCATTAGCCATGTGGTATTCTACACTATTGAGACTTCTACGAACATGCATGAATGAAATGGATTCAAAATGTCTAACCAAATTTCTAGTGCGTAGGAAATTTCTAAAGAGACAAGGATCATGTAACCGGTAGTAGTTATTAAACTGGGAGACAAGCAGCTAGGAGTCTAAGAATACATCAAGGCGACAAATACCCAAGTGAAGGGAGGTGGTTAGGAGACCAATGACACCATTGCACTCATCCTAGTTATTGGTATCAATACCAACACACATTTAGTCGATATGGATCAATTCATGTGGTGGGGAATAAATGACCCACACAACCAAGGAGTGATTAGGAGACCATCTACTTGCACTGCCGGCGAAACCAACATATCAAGGTGAGGTAGGATCCATCTGGACAAACCAAGGAAACAAACTATGAGACTCGTGACAAGAACGATGTAAAAAAGAAAAAAGAAAAAACTATGACACACGGGTACTCATGGTGAACGACTTCACACATAGAACCTCTTGAGGTAGAGCCCATTGCGGGGATTATTTAAGAGGTGGCCATCAGAGTCAGTGAAGAGATATGACCCCTTTTCGAGACATCGATGTATGACATAAGGGCCATACCACATGGAATCAAACTTTAATTTCCCTAGGTTATCATTGGCTTGGTAGTAGACGAGGACTAGGTACCCCTTGCTGAAGTTGCATGGGTGGACGTGGGAGTCATAATGGGACTTCGACCAAATTTTGGCTGCTTCGATCATTTGCAGAGCAACACAATGGTCCTCATTTTTTTGTTCAAGTGTAAGTAGGCGTTGTTCTAATGGTGAAGTATCAGGTATAAGTTCGAAGACAAGGTGGAGTGACAAAATATGGAATTTGATGGGAGGAATCAATTCCACACCATGGACTAAGTGAAATAGGGTAAAATTGGTGGTGGTTTTAGAGATCTCTCCGTCATCGCAAAAGTGGTTCTGAGATAGATCAGGTGGATATTCCATGGTCTAGGACAGGAAAGGGAAACTCTAAGTAGATATCATGTAAATGGTGTTGGTGGTGTCTGAGGAAGAAGCCGGAGGGTGGATTTCCTCAAGGACAATAATGTCAGACTCACGAGAGTGCATGCGAAGATCACTAAGGAGTGACCTGTACTCAGGTAAGTTTTGGAGATGGTGTGAAAAATGAACATATAGGCCAAAAATTGCACATGGATGGTTGGTTCGTAGCGAATTATTCTTCACGGAAGCTATGTTTGGTATGTTGATGACTGGAGCATCGTCGGTTTTGACTCCAATGCACATGTTGGTGTGAAGTATATGAAAATCAGCACAATTATGTGTCACATGGACTTAGACATTGCATAAAGAACATGTATGAGGAGGACGTGCTTTTTCCATCGCTTTGCGGGTATTTCCCCCATCCTTATTGGGAGGAGGGGGGAAAGGAGCATAAATAGGAGTAGTCATTGATGTACTAGGAGGTGGGTCTGACATCATCTTAATATATTGGATGGGAGTAAACAGAACCTGGGGATTCGAGGGTGGGGTAGGTGGTTCGAGGTACCACATAGGAATACCCAAATTGAAATCAAGAAGGTTGAGAGTAGCCATAACAGGCTTACTCATGATGCTGGATGGTGGAAAAAGGAAGGGAATTGTGTGGACAGGGAATGAACCCCAATAATTCCCCAAGGTCTGTATTTTAGGTTGCGACTGAGGTTTCAAGGAGGTTGGAATGCTACCAGATGTGATGGTGCACAAATCTGATATATCAGTCGACATAGGAGGATGACATAAGGACAAAAAGAAGTTCATCATAGGAGCACTAACAAATAAGCTTGGGCCAGCATCAGATAGGGATGGTATGGAAACATTGTCGATGGTAGTGTTGATAGTCGAAAGGATGTGTTCTGGTGTGGCCAATCCCTTGGGGTCACAATATGTCATTTGGTCGATGGTCATGATATTCCCGTCATGGGGGAAAATAAAGATTCTAAAGATGGTACATGCAATGAATTGCATTGCATACATATAACTATGCCCTAGGAGAAGGTAGTAATCAAGTTGGGCGTTGAAAACCTTAATGTTAATCAACATTATTTTATTGGCTAACTCAACACAGAAATTCATGAGGACGCCCTGGGGTTGAGCCGCAAGACCATCATAGGCACGAAGAGTGGTGGTGGAAATTTGAAGGGTGGGAGATCCAAGTATCTTCCAAACAAAGGTTCACATAACACATGTGTATTCCCCCCCATTAATGATGCAAGGATGGATGATCAACTTATGAATAGTGACTAAAACTCAAAAAGCAATAGATGATGGCATTTGGGGCTCTCCTTGATCTAGTTCAAAGGAGATCAACCTAGAATCAGAGGGATCGAAGACACCTAACATGGATAAAAACTCTTTACGTTGTGACAAAAAAGTTTTGAGCACTTCCAGAGCATACATGGTTGAGGGAGACTAAGCCAAGCCGTCGACTATAGTGTAGTTGAGTGCATATATGGCAGTGGCATTGTTTGTGATGTGACACAAAGAAAACCATGATACTTTTGTAGTCCTGTCCATGGGGGGTCTTGGAAGATGCAAAGACATATCTAGAGCGGTGGATCTAGATGTTGTAGAGGGGTTGATGGATTATGTGGTGTAGCCATACTAGTTTCATTGAGTATTGAGGTTGAAATTGAATGATAATGTCATGAGGTGATGGACAATATGATCAATGGGTTGAGCCACAGAAGTGGTTGTGGGATTTTATGGGACTAAGTGTTGGGTTGCAACCATCCTTTTGTGTGGTAGGGGGTTTTGGAGCACCATAAGTGGAGGATCTATTGGTGTTGGGTTTGGATGATTCGGAGCAGCCCCATTGGGGTCACGTTGGTTATTAGTTTGGAGTAACTAATGGATGTGGTTAAAATGAGCACATTGGTGTGTGTAACAGGTCGTAAGTGTTACACATGGCACACGGGTGATTAGTCTATAACTATAGGTTTTTTCCACATCTACCGAGACGTTGGGGATTCTGTGTAGGGGGGTCGACTCCTTTATTGTTCGGAGGGTTGTCTTATTAACCACCTCATTGAGGCTGGTTGTTTCCTCGATTCATACCTCTCTTATTTATTCCCTAGCCTTGTTGGTTATTAGGGGCGGGTTGATTAGGGAGGCTCTACTATGCGTATACCTGTCATGATTGATCACAAGGATTCAAGTTTGGGATGAATTAGGTTGCATAGGTGGTGCCTAATAGAACAAAATAGTTGGTGGGAATGAAAAGATGATCATTTTTTAAGTACACAAGTGTGTCGAACAATTTGGTCTGTGGAAGTTAGGAGCTGGTGCAGGGGGTGCATATGAAGGTGTGGATCTGGACT
Source organism: Pseudotsuga menziesii (assembly GCA_001517045.1). NCBI lineage: Eukaryota > Viridiplantae > Streptophyta > Pinopsida > Pinales > Pinaceae > Pseudotsuga > Pseudotsuga menziesii. Next base: position 115,619 of record LPNX010959997.1, read on the forward strand.
GAGCTATTACATGTGCAACATTAGGGGCGTAACCTAATTGGGAAACACTTGGGGTGTTACGAGAATGGGGTGTCATCATAGGAGAGGCCTGGTAAAAGTGAGGATGCTGGGTAACAGTGCCAATGATTCCATCCGCAACATGGGATTGCACCAGCGTATCGCGACATGAGGATCTGACATGGGGAGCATCGAGAATAATGGTATACAAGTAACCCGGTTGGGTGTATATAAGATCTAAATATTCATATTTTGGGATGGATTCCTACTCAGTTTACGGGTGCTTAGATGCAACGTCCTTGGAAATGGGGGGGAGTAAGGTTTTAAGGAACCAATCTTGGAAAATCCTATCATCCAGCTGGATCTTACACAAGCTACAACGATGACACCATTCATGGATATGATCCATGATATGGGTAGTTGTGTTTTGTTTACAAGATAGTAATATTTCTACATGCTCATAATAACTGAATGGTAATTGGAAGTATTGAAGGAACATAGAGGCTAACAAGGAAAATTTGGGGTAGGTGGCATGAGGAAGTTCTACATACCACTTAGATGCACCACTGGTGAGTGTGCGTTGGAATAACCTCAATCAGAAAGAATCGTCCACTATGCCGTTAGATGAACACCATAAGTGGAATCAAATAGTGTGATTTTGGAGGTCCTCTCTTGCCTTACCCTCAAACTTAGGGATGTCTAAGGGAATTTTGGTAGCCATAGGAGGCCATAGTGGGTAATGATGAATGGGGTCATTGGTCAACCATAAAAGGTAGACTAGAACCGAGAGTAGATCACGAGTAGATCGGGAAGGGCCAACAATGTTGTTGACACCAGCAGGAATGTAAGTCACATGGGTGACTGGGTGTGGATATGGATAACTTCTGAATATAGGAGTAATAACTAGGATAGTAGGGATAATTGAAATGGATGTGGAAGGGCCACTGCCCCCAGGTATAAAGGGTGGAATGGTGGAAACCATGGTGGCTGGAGTGGGGCCACTGGGTAGAGGACTAGCAGCACTGTGTGTGGTGGAAATGGCCCCAATAGGACCAGGGTCTATTAGTCTAGTGGAAGGATACCCATAATGATGAGTGGAATAGACACCATCCCACTACCAACTATCCCCCCTTGAAAGGGATCGGTATGTGCACCAGCCATGGGGCTAGATGGGGTGGTGAACAAGGTGGGTTTGGATTGATAAATCTCAATTGGATTCAGAGTCTGTATGTGGCTCCAAAGGTGGTGAACGATGTCGAGTATGGATCCGACGGTGACAGTTCAAGGAACTGATATGAGGGGTGTTCCCCCTAAGCCTATGCGAGTAACGTGGTGGAGCTATGATGATGAGATGGAGTGCTATGTAGTGAATGAAAACTCAAGAGTATCAATATCAAGATAAAAAACCCAACTAAAACCGAGTGTGTAGAAGGAGAGTGCATAAATGGTAGCTCACATGCCGACAATAATATCTAAAAATGAGATGCAATAGCAGGTTACAACAAGGTGAGTCTACAATAAAGTTCTCATAAATCCAACAAGCAACACTACCTAGAAATAAAATGACACTAATATATGGGATAAAAATGCAAGTAAAATCCTAAATACAAGCTGGAATTCCCTCACAAATCATATCCTCAGCAGGGTGATGAAATCCCAGAAAGACAATATGAAATGGAAGAACAATAGGCTAAGAGAATCCCACTACCGAGAAGGAAATTTGAGTAAAAGATCCCTAGAAATAATGGAAATCAGGCTACCTCATTCATGACATGTCTAGGATGGTTTCTTGGTGCTTCATCCCTTTGGCCCTCGACACCCAATATACTCTGGCATGCATGAGGACTATGAAGGTTTAGCCTTCGATACAAAATGGAGTGCAGAATTCCAACCCAACTTCAAGAACTCCTTCGTTGTAGCTTACTCTTACAGAGCAGGAGGGCCAATGACAGACTGGATCTAACCGTGTCAACAAGTACAAGAGGATTTTCGTCCCCTAATGGACAACAACTATGTCTCAAGATGTGAGTGAAAAAGGGGTGTTGTTTGGATGCATAGCCCCAATGCCATAACTTAGCTACACAATTGTTTTATCCTTAAATGTGGTTACAATGTTGGTTGTATTAAGTTAATTTTAAGGCTAGCTTGGGGTTATGAACCAAGCATTGTGTCCTTAGAGTGTGATATGTGTTCAAATGGTATGTACAAACCCGAGCAATCCTATGGTGAATATGCAACTATCTCACTGCCGAGATGCAAATAAAGAAAATCTAGATAAATAGTAGTAAATGAAAATAAATATCATGCAAAATAACAACTAATTCTTCCAAAACATAAATAAACACAAGTAAATGAATTTCTAAGAAACATACCAAGGTGTAGGAAACAATAGGGGGTCTCGACTACGAAGCTGGATTGAAGAGGCTCATATACAAGGAATGGTGGACCTCAAAACAAACCAATGGGTTGTAATGGATCATATCTAGATAGAAACTAGTCAGGAAGGGGTAACACATAGATAGGGGGTCTGGAAGAGGGATCTCAAGCACCAAAAAGGACCGAAAAACTACAGGTCACACCTGTTGGTGGAACAGAACTGGGAAACAATCACGATCGGGGAATAAAAATAGTCGAAATACTCAAGTCGCGTAAAATAGAGGGTAAAACATGATAGGTCTCACAAAATCGAGCCACAGTAACGATCAAGGTCACTCAAGACAACCGACACAGGTGCGATCTAGATTTAAGAGCCTTTGTGCACTTATCAAGGAAAAAGGATTTATTAAACCCTCTATCGAGGTTTTAACAGCTTGATTGAGGGTTTATTAAACCCTTGATCGAGCTGTTAAGACCTCGATAGAGGGTTTAATAAATCCTATTTCCTTGATAAGTTGATCGAGCTTTTATTAAATGCTCGATTGAGCTTCTGAGAAACCCTCGGTCAACGGTTCAAGACCTCGATAAAGGGTTAAATAAATGCTCGATCAAGGGTTAAAGAAGACCTCGATTGAGCATCTTTAGCCTCCTATAAATAGGAAACAAACCCGTAATGTTATTTACTTCGTTTGTTGAATATGGGTCACAGAGTAATTGGGTTATAGATGTGATTAATCACATTTATGACTCCAATCAATCACATCTATAACACCAATTACTCCACAACTAATATTTAACATAAAATCTAGGGGAAACCCACCACCCACAATAGTGCTCCATTACAATCCTATTTTGTGTTTTGAATTAGTTTAATGAACATTAAAAAACTTTTAACAATCAATTTCTCAAACCCTTGGCCCCATGGCAGTTTGTAAAATGACGGCGGTTTGGCAATGTCATGTTTCTTTTTGTTTAATTTTCTAAGAGATTTATTATTCGCAGAGTTTGCTGAATCCGAATGAAATGATGTTGAAATTATTTACGTCCCAGAACCTCGATCAAGGGTTTAGTAAACCCTCGATCAAGGTTTTGTTAAGATCTCGATCGAGGTATTTAAATAGATTGATCGAGCTCTTCACCTAGATCAAGGGCTGAAAAAACATAGAATTATCCCTCTTACAGGAAAATCAATGTTTCTCAGTGTCTTCTAGGGGTGTAAACCTACCATTTATGGCACACAATTGAGTGGAGTTAATACCAATAGATTCACCACCGAATCCTCTATCCATTGAGGTATCATGCATGCGTTTTGGAATTCATATGGGTTTTTTTGTTTTAATTAGTTCTAAAACTTACACTTAGAAAACCTAACAACAACTTCGAAGCATCTCAAAGAAAAATCTGCATGGTTAAAAATAGACATCCAAATTTTTTGTAAAAATGGACAACCCACACATCGATGCGTCCTTTTCAAAAGGGTATCTTTGGTTTTTCAATTTTTGAAAACAGTGAAAAAAAAGCTAGGATGGACACACATGTGTATAAAATGATGTTGAAATCAGATGTGGTCACTTTCAAAAAATAATAAATAATTGTATGTTGCAAAATAAATTAACAAAAAATTATGTAGACCACTGTGCATTTGTGTAGATCATACTCATATATATATATATATATAAGATTTGAATTATTGGTGTCGGACACAAGCCACTTATTAAATTCTTCAAATTTTTAAGGTCATATAGTTCATTAAATTTGAACTTTCACACATTAAATGACATTAGAATATTTTTTTATAAATATCATTGGGAAGCCAACATAATATTCTACAATTTGTTTTTTTACTACAAGTCGAAATTCACATGGCATATATGCATTTCGAGGGCTTCTATCTAGCACATGAGTAAAAAATCAAGTTTTCATCGCCAAATTTGGCCAAAAAGTGTTACCTACTTTCATGGAATCACCCCTTATGTTTATGCCATAATTTTTTTTTTCTCAACCATTTCATAATAAATTATATGTCGCACTACTAGACACTGAACTCTACACGCTATAAAAATTCCAATCCATAATTATTACATTAAGACCTTGAAAAGTTGCACTAAGGCATTTCTTCCAATTTTTGAAGAAGCCCGTGTTTACCCAATCATTATAGTATATTACGGAAAATCATTTTTGATGAAATATTAAACATAAATAGCACCTCTTATGCATATTCTAAATATGTAATTTCTATTTAGAAATATTATATTTTTGTATTTTTTTTCAATTTCTATTGTGTTCTAACTCTTTGACTCAAAAAACACATTGTTAGTGTTTTTTCCATAACTTTTTCAAATATTGATATTTTAAGAAAACCTTGTATGGTGCACTATAAGACAATGAACTATACATTATATAAAAAACACATTTCATAATTATCACATTAATACCTTCAAAGGTTGCACCCACAAAAGACGTACCATTTTCAAGGAATGATCACTTAGATAATTTTAAAAAAAATAAAATTTACTAATTTTATTTTTGAAAAATAGTGTTGCACTAGATCAATATATTCTATACATGCATGCAATTTTTTTTATCTTGAAACCATCATTTAGGCCCTCAAAGGCTGCACCCACAAAAACATATGCCTTATCATTTGCATGAAAAATAAAAAGTGACTATTGGAAAAAATGAAACTTGACATAGGTATGGAAATTTTTAGTACATAAAACTTAAATATTCAGAAATGTGATTCAATTTCCTAGATTTCATATTTGTTACTCAAAGCAATCTATTTAATGTAAGTATCTCAAAAAAATCCAAGTAAGTTGAGGGATGCTTGAATTTTCAGTTTTCTATTGCATCTAACGCGCCAAAGGTGGCCCTCCTTAGCTTGCAATTACACTTTAGTGTTAACACAAAGTATTTTTGTAAGTGATTTAATACTTCAGTTATGCCTGATTAATCAACTCTTTATGCGTGGGATTATAACTTGTTAGTATGATTAGTTTTTTTAATCACGAGTTATTTGATTAAATAGTTCAGTTATGAGTGATTAAACAACCGAGTTAAACAATTGGCCCATCATTTCCCTTCCTTGCAAAACTTGTTGTTGCTTTCATTGAGGTACAACACCAATTCAATTTTAATTCCCTAAATGATCTACATGCTTTATAACATTGTCTATGAACATGTATAATTGTGAAGCAACATTATATTGCACTGATACTTTTTGAAGGAGGATTTTTTTCTTTCAACTTCTTCTTATACTTCTAATTATGAAGAAATATTTTTCTCCTTTTAATTATGAAATAATATCTGAAGCATTCATGTTTTTTGTTTCCCACTTAGAGGTTCTCAAATTACATGTATCATTCTATTGCCTATTTCTTGATATTGCTTTTTTTTAATTGTGTCTTGTAATATATATTGGTTATTTTGGATCATACTCCTTTTTTGTTTTAATGTAGTTGCCAACCTTTATAAGATGCTCCTTGAATATAGGCCAGAAGATAAAGTTACAAAGAAGGAAAGGCATCTGAAGAAAGCCTAGGCTAAGGCAGAAGAGAAGATTGTTGTGCAATGTGGGATTAATAATGTAACTTATCCCTTCGAGCAAGGATTGTTATTGTAATTGTTCATGTACCTATGATATGAATTCCTTTATAGGTCTTGAATTTTGGGGTTGTTAATTGTTGTGTATTGCTTTAGAAAATTTGAGAGTTTATTTGTCCTTAGTTTTTATAATGATATTTTAAATTCTTTCAAAGTAAATCTCAATTGGTATTTATTGCACATGATGATTATCCAATAGAGTTGTTAGTATGGCTTCCTGCACTTTGTAGAAAAATGAACATCCAATATGCAATTATGAAGGGGAATGCATGCCTTGGACCAATATGCATGCTTGTAATATCTGTTTCATGGAAAAGTTTACAGAAGTTTAATTTCTAAGTAATGTGTGATTGCATTTCGTAGAAAACTAATATGCATAGATTTTGTATTGTGTAAATATTTATTGTAGATTGTGCAGAGAAAGATAACAAATTCTATTTGCTTGGCTTCTGGTAAAAACAAGGGCAAAATGAAATATAGAAAAAATGTTGAGGGAGTAAAGGTGTGCAATTACATTGTTATGAGTAGGTGTGTTTTCTTCATCAATCATAGCTACATAAATCAGAATTATATAACTTATTCTTGGAGGTTAATTTCAATGACAATTTGATGAACACCAAAGATAATGGAGAGGTGGCATTATGGGAAATAATTATCAGGCAAGAAAATTTAAGCCAAGGAAAAACTCATGGTTAAGGAAGCAACACAAAGGCTCACTTGAGATTTGTTCCTTGGAATATTTTTTTTAGGTGAAAATTTTGATTGGATTGTCTTCTTGCAACTTTTTGTGATTTGATTAATATATATATAACAACAAATCATAAGTATAATAAGGAGAAAAAAATTATTAATATTAGCGAATAACTTTCCTATGTTTAACAAGGTGAAGGGGGTAGGATTGAGGATTACTTTTCACATTGATTCTTTGTAAATCTTATTTTTTATTTTTAACTAATATTTTATGTGCTTAATGGATAATAAAGGAAATAGAGGAATGCTTAAATGAAACAAGCATGATAGGTTCAGGAATAAACCCAGATTCGATATTCGTCGAAGGAACGAGGAGACGAGTTGCTCTATTTCATAGAGGTTTATTATGCCGAAGGTGTATATATGTTAGAATTTTGGGGTGGACTACCATCTATGCGTTTTCATCTACAGATGAGGGTGAGACAAGTGTACTATCCAGATTGATTCTATGGGTGTCGTCCAAGATTAAACAAGAATGAGACAAGTGTATTGTCTGGATTGATTCTATGGCTATCGTCCAAAATTAATAATTAATAATTAAAAAAAAGAAAAAAATAGCTTAATTAACATGTGATATGGACATTTAGTGATAATTGTAAAAATTAAAATTAATCATCAACTATTTGATTATTAGATACAACTATGACCTTAACTCCATCAATTATTAGATACAACTATTTTCTTAACTCCAATGATTCTAGAACTATTAGTTTAACTTCAACTCTAATCATAGTTATATTGGATAACTATTGGATACACTATTAGTTTAACTCTAATGGTTCTACAACTATTAGCTTAACTTCAACTATAATCACTTAATTCTTAGTCCAAGTGCATTTTGGCATGAGTCTGGCTAATGTGAGTCATGCAAGAGTCGAACTCCTAATGAAATAGTTGGAGCTCCTAATAAACTCCTCCAAACTCCTAATAAACTCCCCCATCTCGTAGTTGGACATCTAGCTAATATACAATATATAATTAGGTTTTCGATTCTTTTTAAAGGAAGTTAGTCTAACTTATAATTAACAATTTCAAAAAAATTTAAAATAACTTAGTGAACATTTGATAAGTACAATTTCTGATAGTTGGAAAAAGAAAACTTCAGCTTCAACTATTCTATTATTAGATACAACTATTCAAATATTAGCTTAAATACATTGATGATACAACTATTAGCTTAAATTCAACTCTAATCATGACTTTTATTTGAATTGTAATTGACAATACATTAGCTTTTAAATTAACTATTATATACAACTATTAACTTAACTCCAATGATTCTACAATTATTAGTTTAATTTCAACTCTAATCACTCTTATATTGCCTAAATATTAGATTAAATCCAATGATTCTACAACTATTAGCTTAACTTCAACTCTAATCACCGTTATATTGGATAACTATTAGATTGTTCTAATAATGATACAACTATTAAAATAAATTTAGATGAACTCCATCTCTTAGCAAGAGAATTTGACCTTGATTGGATTGAAACCATGCACCAAGAACAATCACTTAGGTAATGTGCAAATTATGTGACAGTTGAACTTCATATGGCACTTGGGAGTTGAGTTAATGTGCATAAGGCATAGTTTAAGATTTATATTAACTTTTAAATTAACTATTAAATACAACTATTAGCTTAACTCCAATGATGATACCACTATGACCCTAGCTTCAACTATGAGCTTAACAACCATAAATTATGTTGTTGTTATATTAGCTTAACCATAGATACAAGTAATTGACACATTTTTTACTATAAAAAGTATTATTAATATGTCAAACATATATCTCTAAGCATATTTCAAACATATTAACCTTTGTAATATGGTTGGTGTTAGTACTATTTAAATTCAAAGCTAACTTTAGCTTTAACCTCATAAAACAACATGCCAATTTTGCAATGATAAACCAATTTTGTTGAATAAAAAACATTTCATACATATTCAGTGACCTTATATACTTACCCACTGTTTATAGGTTGTGATGATGATATTATCATTTTGGAAGTTGTTAATATTGTTTATATTTATTGTCATCTACTTTTAAGTTGTTTATATTTAGTGTTGTTTATATTTATTGTAATCTACTTTTAAGTTTTTTATAATTTTTTAATATTTATTTCACCTCTTGAAATATCAAAAGGAATATTCTTAGACTTATTTATTACTTTATTATACGATATTTGTGTTTAATTGGGCTACACTTTCTCCCTGCTCGAATTTTTCATCATTTTTAAAGATATTTGATCTACATTTACAAGAATGATTAAACAATTCTTCCACGATATTGAGTGTGATTAAAGTGCCACATTTAGCTTTACAAAACAACAACCTATTGACTTATGATCAAAGTAATCCTTCCACGATTAGAATGCCACATTTAGCTTCAAAAAAAACAGCCTACTGATTCTCACTACGGACTTAATTTTATTATTAAAATAAAAACACAAAATATTTTATTATAAAATAAAAATACAAAATACGTTGAAAATTATTCGACGGAAGTGATGAGTATCGTGATTTCCATTAGATGAATCTTTTCACATAGCGGAAGATTTCCACATACGGTCTCCTTGTGCTGTGTCATTCTCGTGTCGTGATTTTATAAATGAGGTGTGATTTGACATTAGATGAATCTTTTCACATAGCGGAATATTTCATGTGAAGTAAGCTACCGACGCGACGATTTTGCCCGGCGGCAATCGTCACGCCGGCCGTCCAGCTACCGCCGATTCCATCCTCTCGGTTGCCACCGCCGTCGTCACCCCGTTCTCCAACCCTCCGTTTCCCCGGGGTCGCTGTTACATCCTCCGCCGTCTCCCTCCGTCCGTTGCAGTCACCGTCCCTGTCCACCGGCAATGAATTTCGGGAATTATACGGCTGCTCATGTCATCTATCAATATGCAATTCCATCTACTTCACATGACATGTTACATGAATGAACCCATGG
>LPNX010959997.1:138027-162532 GCA_001517045.1 Pseudotsuga menziesii
TAATAAAGAATGATTATAGAACTTACAGTTGCCACATTTTTCTAACAAGGTTACAAATTTTTTGGAAACAAAAAAATTAAAGAGTGACAAAGTAGACATTAATCATGCAAATCTTAGTAACGGAATAAGAAATACTTTGAACAATTCCTGTGTGCGAGACTTTTCCATCTTACAAATTTGCTGAAAACAAACATATTGAAGGGTGACAAAGTAGATATGAATTATGCAAATCTTATAATGTTCATTACAATTAAAATAAGATAATAAAGAATGATTATAGAACTTACAGTTGCCACATTTTTCTAACAAGGTTACAAATTTTTTGGAAACAAAAAAATTAAAGAGTGACAAAGTAGACATTAATCATGCAAATCTTAGTAACGGAATAAGAAATACTTTGAACAATTCCTGTGTGCGAGAATTAGGATATATAAATCACACACAAGTGATTAAAATTCCAAACTAAGGGCCTGTGAATACCTACAAAATGACTATATATTGCAGAGCAGTAGCAAGACTTTGTTACCACTCTGCTATGAACAAAACCTATTAGTATGCACTAATCCTATGGAAGAAAAACATCACAATAGTGAACTGCAAATATGGATTCTTCGACGAAGTGGCCATGAAATCTGTAGATTATGCTCTGTACAAGGAGATTGTGATGATTCTGACCCCAATGGCAATAAGTATTGTCAAAGAATAATCCAATCTTTACTCCTTAGTTTAAATCAAAGTTGCAACTTTGATAACCTGCAAAATTTCAAAAACAAATTTAAGGAATTTAGAAGTGAAGTATATGAAGCAGACATTGAATTTATTATGTAATCAGGGCATCATAACTGCAGGGCACTATCATCTTAATTGTAAACTCTGTGAGATGTCAAAGTCCACAAAGAAATACACAATTCTAGTTGATTCCAAGTGGCATGAGTTTCAAAGGAATGAAGCTGGTTGCACATCCCAGGTGACTATCGAAGAATAGTTACCACTCTGACACGACACCTAAGCCAAAGGAAATTCACTCTATGTAGTGCAGTTCCTGAGGCTGTGCAAATTAACTCTATGTGGTGCAGTTCCTAAGGCTGTGCAAATGCAGTTCCTGAAGGTGTACTTCTCGAAGCACTCCCAACGAAATGGAAAAAAGGGACAAATACAATAATACAATAAGCAAAGATAATACACAAATATCCCTGTGGTGCAAACTTAGATAGGCAAGTAGCCGACTGGGCCTGGGCAAGGTCAACGTCTCCATCATGGCAAGCTAATATAGTAATAAGTACAGTAGATATGCAGCAGATATACCGAGATCATGTGGATATGAAGATCCAAGTGCAGACAAGAGATGCCAGTTCAAGTGGTCAACGCCGGTTATACCATATATGAACCAGGTGGAGAGACCACATGGATTGGGGCATGTTTTGCTCATGGCCAGCCAGGTATATATCCAACACAATATATGAAATGTCTATTAGCTTCTTCTTCAATAGATAGAGTTTCACAGGTAGAATAGATATGGTTGCAATGAGGTCTGGTTCATGGCCATGACAACTTATAGCCCAGCTCGGGTGGGCGGCTTATTAAAGGTGCAAACGTATCTATGCAACATCGTGATTGTGTGTATGTGTATAGTTGTCATTGGAAAAAAAAATGTAGACAAAGCAGAGTCCAATGAAATTCCCTACTTACTTGGGTCCATTGTGATCAGCATAGCAGTCCCTCCAAAATCACAGGTTCCATCAATATTTTTGTTCTTTTGCCAATAGTTGTTGAAGGCAAAAGAAGCATGGGCAACCATTGTGTCAGGTAAATAGCACAGTCCATCTGGCTAGATGGATTTACAATCAGCACCCGCTCCACATGCATAGTCCATGGCGTGTTGCAAGACTGGATTTGGCACAGTAGGTTTTGCCGCTACTTTTAGTAGATTTACGAGCAGTTAAGGCGAAGGAGTTTCAAAACAATTCCAAATGATAGTCTATTCTATGGCCACTCAGTTATGCATGCTCTGATAACCTCCACTCCTCCTCTAAACGAAACCTGCAAATGAAATGATGGAGATTTAGTTACATAATCGAGCAGCTGCCGGCATTTTCTTCACTGAACATGGTGGCATACTCAGAGTGATTTGCAGGGTTAGCGTACACAGTAGGAGGATACTGATGAGTGTAAGGTACAGGATGTCTATACTGTAACAGCTTCAGGTTGGGTACTACGCCTGGTCTCTGCAGAGATTTTTCCCATACCCTACCCTGCCCATCATAGGATCGAATCCTGCCACTGCTGTTCTGCTGCTAATACAGTTTCTTCGTAGCTGGTAGACTCGTCCGTCATACCATGATCTCCACCTCCACCTTTACCTTTTCCTCCCTTCTTCTTTCCTCCGCTGCTTCCACTAGCATCGCCGCCACCGCCTTCAGCCACTCCTCACAATCACAGTAATATACCAAGATCGAAAATGCATCCGTAAAGGAAGAATTTCTGCCGAGGGCAGAGTTCCGGTGGTTGCTGCATATCCTTTCTCATTCATTTCCAGAACATATGTGCGCGTTGGTTGCTGCTGTATTAACATTGAACACACAGGGCTTGGGCAGGCGGGATGGTTGTTTGAAATGTGGAGGGAGGGAGAGGTTGGTGGCAAATTAATTGGATGGACGGGGATGGCCACGACGACGGCGACCGCGACGGACAGACGGAGACGGCGAACAAGCTAACCGCGATGGAAGGAGTTGGCGAACGGGGTGGGGAGAACGGCCGGCAACGGAGAGGAGGGGTCGCGGGTGGTTGAATAGCCGGCGCGACGATTGCCACCGAGCAAAATCGTCGCGTCGGTAGCTTACTCCTTTCCACATACGGTCTCCTTGTGCTGTGTCATTCTGGTGTTGTGATTTTATAAATGAGGTGTGATTTGACATTTTACGTGTTACGATTATTAATCGGAGGATATATATATAATAAAGTTTAAAATTTTACATATTTATTAAATATTGAAAATATTAATTTTATGATGTTTAAATAAAATTAATGATAAAAATTTGTTTTTTATTGGTGATTATTATACTGAGTCTAGATAAAATGTAATTAAAAATAAATAAAAAATAAAAATATAAAAATTAATCTTTAAAAACTGGATCTCTCTATGTGCTTGGTGCATTTGGGTTTATGATAAATCTATGATGGTATATATATATATATATGTTAATTTTTTAACTTTAGTGTAAAATTTATATATTAATGTATTTATATAGAGGTTTATTTTTGTTTATTTATCTATTTGCTTTTTCTTTAATTGTTAGTAGATATATATGAAGTATAACCAACATTTATAATAAAGCATTTCTTTTTTATCTTTATATTTTAATGGTATTGATATATGAAGGCTTCCATTGACTTAAGGTCCATTCCTCAGGGATACTCACAAACACATAAAGGAACACAACAAAATAATTTTATACAATTCTTCTTGCTAAAAATATATATGTTATTGTGTTATATTTTCCCAATGGGAGCTTCAAACTTAGATTAAGGAGCTTTCTTACAATAATTATGGAGCTTTCTAAGAAAGAGACCTCTTATGCTTAAGAGAGTGAAACCATGTTTGGTAGAAATTGTTTGTTTGGTTGTGTAATTTATTGTCCAAGGACCAACATAAACCTTTCTCATGGTTTTGATGCACCTTCAAAGTCCCTGTGGTTTGAAGGAGGGTATTTTAAAATATGACTACGCAAAAGAGGTAGGTTATAAGCGATTAGAAGGAGGTATGAAGGCTCGCAATAACCTAGTGGTTAATGTGGGAAGAAGAGGAAGCATGTATTTAAAATTGTCATCATTGAAAACTAACTTAGTTTCAGCCTTTACGTGAAGATGTAAAAATGAGCCAGATGGTAGAAGTGAGTGGAAATTTGTGCTAGTACATGTGCCAAGGTTTTATACATTGGTAAAATATTAGTTGGTATTCCACTTGAAAACTAAAGAAGATGTTGTTAATATTGTGTGGTTTAAATGGTTCTAAAGTGATGCAACCTAATTTTACCTTGGAGAAATGGATTCCTAGTTTTGACCCCAAATCAAAGAGCAAACCATGCATCCTATGTGTGTAAAACTTGGTTTAGTGTTAGACCTCCATATTGTGGAAGTATTTAGGACTATTGGGAAGAACATAGGCACTTTTTAGAAAATGATAAGCATATTAAAGTGGATACCTCACACTAAGTGGCTCATATCCTAATTGAGATTGACTTAAAGGAGAATTTGGTAGAGGTTATGGAAATAGAGATGGGAAGCTGATGTTATCTACATAATCACTAAGACTATGTACGAGTACCTTTTAGACTACACGCGATTCCATATATATAGGAATTAATCCATTGAATTTCTCATTAAATTTTATAAGGGGGGATGAAGAAGAAACAATGAGCAAATAGTTCGATTGAAGGAATGGATGGAGCTATAATGGCTCTAATAGTTTGTAGGGCAAGCTTGAGGTCAAAAAAAATATTTAACCATGATGATAATCTTGGCATGGGTTACAAATTTTTAGTTAGATCCGATACATATTAAGATTATAATGGGCATGGATTTAGTATGTAATTTGATTATAAAAAATTAATTTTGGGTTTCATTTAATTGGATTTAAAATTTGGGGAAATGTAAATAATTATACATTGTAATAAGGGAATGAGGAAAAATAGAAGAGCATAGGTCCATACCTCTTCAATTCACCCTCTTCTACCAATCTAGTAGGCGTAAACGCTTGAGCATTATTGCTTCTCCTCACCCATGACTATCATGGATGTTGGACGTGAAACAAAAAATGGTCAACAGGGCCCCTTTTGGGGGTTTTTATATGTTATATAAAACACTTGAGTGTTATGCATTTCTATAACGCTCGAGCGTTATAGAAATACATAACGCAAGAGCATTATGTGTTTCTATAACGCAATATAGAAATGCATAACACTCTAGAGATATGTATTTATGTCATGCTCGAGCATTATAGAAATACATAATGCTTAATATTTTTTTGTTTCCTATCATTTTTATCAAATGACATGACAGAATCAGGTGTTCCTGTGCCTAGTTGAAGTAAACACTAGAACATTTTGGTTTTACTAAACTTTCGCACATTTAGTGAAACTAAGATTGCATCTAAAGGTCTCTCAACTTCAGGCAAGGGCCTATTAGTTAACGCAAAAGTGGAGGATAAGGATAGAGAAATCAATTTACTTTATTTCCCACCAAATACCTTGGGTCATTTGAGGTTGAGCATCACCAACTCGTCATTAGGAACTCTAAAACTTGGCGATATGGTAGTTTCTTTTCTAGGATAAGAGTTGAGCTAAAAATCATCTCTCAAACGCTCTAATAGTGAAATCCTATATGTTAGAGGTCGATTTAGTGAAATGGGTTGACAAGATAGATCACAGTCCATATCTATGTCCAAAGAACCCATAATGAAAGTGATGTGTTGGAATTGTGGGAAGAAAGAGCACTTGAGGAAGGTTTGTTGGAATCTGAAAAAAAAGGAAAAGAAAGATCAACCATCAACTAAATCTAGTA
This sequence comes from Pseudotsuga menziesii, assembly GCA_001517045.1. Classification (NCBI taxonomy): domain Eukaryota; kingdom Viridiplantae; phylum Streptophyta; class Pinopsida; order Pinales; family Pinaceae; genus Pseudotsuga; species Pseudotsuga menziesii. The sequence continues at coordinate 143,587 of LPNX010959997.1, forward strand.
CAATAGATTCTGAATAGACAACAACATGTGACTCCTTATATATCTATAACAATATATATCTGTTGTATACACTTTCGTTTTGGATTCATCTACATCTTTCAACATGTCCCCACATAAAGACTACTTTGTCAAATATCATCCCTATAGTGGTGGGATGGCCTACATAGGTGTAACTTGATCACCCTTTAGAAATTGTAGGGGGACATTAGGATTATGCTAGACGATACCAAAAAAAGGAAATTGTATGATGTGTGAGATGTTCTATATCTACAAAAGGATTTTCTCCCAATCAAGATGATGTATAAGATAGGGTGTTCTACTATATTTGGTGACAATTGTTGAAAAAATACCGATGTATCCCCAACGGTACAAAATGGAGAATCTCATTAGAAGTTGTAGCATTTTTGCGGTGATACAATGATAGACCATGTGGGAACACCAAACTGAATGAATTCTCTGGATGCAATAATGTTGCGGCATCAATGCGTTGGACATATGAGCGAAAAAGGTTTGAGAATTTCTATGATCGAATTATGTTGAATTGGATTAAGTTCTATAACTTAGAGTTGTGTGAGCATTGTATTTTTTGTAAATAGAAGAGGGTTTGGTTTGACGTTTCAAGTTCTAGTAAAAGTTCTTATTTTTTGAAACTTACTAATTAAGCTATAATTAATGGACCAATCCCCACTCAGTCTCTAAGTGGTTGTAGGTATTTTCAAACTTTTATAGTCGACTATTTCAGAAGAGCGTGGGTGTATTTTATGAAAATAAGTTAAAATATTTTGAGAAATTTAGAGAGTTCAAGGCATGAGAAAATAAATTGTTGGGAAAGTCGTTTTATGTCTTAGGTCAACTAATGAAGGGAGTATTGCTCCAAGGAATTTGATAAATTTTTGTATGCAATAAGGAGCTAATCACTAGAAGGGTGCTCCATATACTCTGCAACAAAATGGCATGGTTGAAGGATGAATCACACAATCATAGAACATACAAGAAGCATGCTTAACACATACGTGTTGGATAATGGATTCTAGGTAGAGGGTATTAATACAACTACTTTTATTATTAATAAATATACCATAGCTACATTGGATGGATAGGCTCTAGAGGAGGTTCAATGTGGTGCGGCTAGTTGGTTTCTCAGTTGTGCACCTTTGGCTATAATGCATTTTCTCATGTTCCTAAATAAAATAGGTCCATATTGACCCAAATACAAGAAAACGTGTGTTTCCTAGCTATGATAATACAATAAAGGGATATAGACTATGGGATCCTACAAACCAGAAGGTAAATGTTAACTGGGACATTAACTTTTCTAAAAAATCTATGCAAGGGAAGGAGGTCAAGCAAACACTTAATGCTGTACCTATTGAAGTAGAAATGTGTGCAAATGAAAACAAAAATGAAGATGAAGAGTAACATGTTTAAGAATCGCAACAAAATATATGCATGTCCTAAGAGGAATCTAGCAGGTATTATCCTTATTTTTTGTCTTAATTTTCTTTGTTAAATAACAATTTTGAAACCATTTTCAGGAAAATAGAGAATATGAGAATGTAGATAAATAGAGGAAATGAGGAAATGAAATCACTACAAAATAATGAAATGTGGGAACTTGTGGATCTTACACCTAGAAGAAAGCTTACTAGAAAAAATGGGTGTACAAAGTAATGAAGAATAATGGCAAGTCATTAGAACATTATAAAACTCATTTGGTGGAAAAAGGTTATGTGTGAAAGTCAAGTGTATATTTTAATGAAATAATTTCTCCAGTTGTGCAGTTGACTACAGTAATATTTTGACATGCACTTATATTATCGCAAGATTTAGAGATAGAGAAACTTGATGGAAAAAATGATTTCCTACATGATCATCTTGAGGAACATATTTATATGGTTTAGATTGAGTGATATAAAGAAAGTGAAAAATAGCATTTGGTTTGTAAATTTCTAGAAATATCTGTATGGTTTGAAACAAGGACCAAGGATGTGATATAATAAATTTGACACCTTCATGAAGAGCCAATATTTCAGGAGTGACAATAACTATTGGCATACTATAAGAGGTTTTATTGTATTAGTTTTATTATGTTTTTATTGTATGTAGATAGTATGTTGATTGCAGGCCTCAACATGAAGAAAATCATTGATCTTAAGGCTCAGTTGGTTATGACATTTGAAATGAAGGACTTGGGAATATAAAACCAATTTATAGTGATGAAGACACATAGGGACAAAACAGATAGGAAGATTTGGTTAAGTCAAAATTCATAATAAAAAGGTTTTGTAGTGCTTCAATATGCAAAATGAAAAACTAGTTAACAGCCCACTTCATGCACACTTTAAATTGTCTTATGAACATTGTCCTATATATGTAAGAAGACAAGCTTGTCTTTTGTATTGTATTCATCAACAATAGAGAGCCCCATGTTCTCCATAGTGAGCACCAAATCAAAGATTTCCCAACCATTAGGAGTTGTTATAGTTCATGTCGAATCCTTGTAAGGAGCATTAGAGTGTTTTGAACTGGATATTAAGATATTTAAGGGGCACTTCAAGTGTTTCTATTTTCTACATATTGATAGATTTAAAAATTAAAGGTTTTGCATATTCTAATTTTGGTGGAGACAAAGATGGACATAAGCCTAATATAGAATATACTTTTGACTCCTACTAGTTTTTCTATAATATGGACATCTAACTTGCATCCAATGGTGTATTTTTCAACTAATGAAGTGGATAGAGTGATTATTAGATGAATTCAAGATGACGCACACGAAGGTTATTTTGCATTGTGATAGTCAAACTGTTATGAATCACTTAGTGAAGAATCCATATTTTCCATGATAGCTCAAACCATATTGATATCAAGTGACATATTATAAGAAAATTGGTGGAAGAAGGTAGGATCTTGTTGGAGAAAATTGATACAGATGTTAATACTGCAAATATGTTTATGAATCCAGTAAAGACATAGAAGTTTAAATGGTGCAAAAGTTCTTTTTGTTTACTAAAAAAGAGATGAGCATAGCATTGGGAAAAACTTAAAGGAATTATTTTAGATATATTTTTAGAATTATTTTAATTAAAAATCATATTAAAATTTGAGAATAATTTTTCAAATTGTAAAATAATTGGAAAAAAATATATAATTAAGTTACTCACATTCAAAAATATAATTTTAAGAAAGAAAAAATATTGTTTAATAAAAAATTATATAAACATAATTATAAACCAATAAAAAATCGGAATTACATAACATTTAGATTATTTTTTAAACTATATATTTATTTCATAAAATTAATATATATTTAATTTAAACTATTAATATAATTTTGTATCCTATTTTTTGTAAGCTAGTATGCACAGAGTTTTGAACTAGTGATTTGACACAAAGAGTGCCTCAATACTACACTCATTCACTATCTGTTCTACACCCTCTGGGTTATAATTTTTTTATCATAAATATTATTTATAAAAATGAATTGAATATGTTTAATTAAATATTTTTATTATTGTTTCTTTCAAAATTTCATTTTTCTAACCCTATAGTAATATAGAAAAGCGTTTCTTAAATTTCTCATTAATGTTTCTACTAAAACTTATGTTAACCAGAGCCACAATGTGGCAATGTCCATAACATTTGAACCTTGGTAACGAGGTGTTTTAAAATTTAAAAACTACTCATCTTAAGTCATATATTTGAAAATATTTAGAATAATCACAAATAAAATATTGAAACAACAAAGTAGGATTTGTCATGATAAGATAGATAGATAATTTAACATACCCAACTATATTTGAATGATTTTGCAACAATTTTTCAACACTTGTATTTATAATGTTGAACGTTACCTCAGCTAAACATTAAAAGAGACATTACAAACTTATGTCATACTTATCACTTGTATTCTTGACATGCTTCGTTAATTATTAAATTTTAATTTTAGCTTTGCTAATCTAATTATCCTCAAATCTTATCGACATCGCTAAAATAATTATTGTCAATTCTTGATGAAATCTTTCGTTGTTATTAAATTTTATAATAAAATGATATATAAACCCAAACTTTGGATTCTGCTTCCCATTCAACATCCATCGATTTGGATGCTCAATCTCTTTCATTGTTAACTTTGACATATATATATATATATATATATATATATATCCCCAAAGAAAAAAATCTTTTATTCAGAGAATAAACATGAACTACTCTGACGAGGTTACATAAAAAAACAAATCTTGCAGGCTTGCAACACAGTCTTAGTGTCTCCTATCACAACACACAAGAACTGCTTTGCCAAGCTTACATCAAAAAATAACCTTGCAGATTTGCAAAAACATTCTTAGTGTCCCCTGTCATATCGTTATCAATACTTTATGGCTTCTTTCACAAGAGTTCATTAGTTTAAAAAAAACATATGTAGCCCTTTAAATTTCTTCATATCGAAGGGTTGAAACCCCATCTGCTACTTCTTCTATCTCCAACGTTCTCGGTTGCTGCTCTAGAGCCAGTTTTGAGAGGGTATCAACTGTTAACTTTTCATATGCTTAGCTAATACATCAATATTTCATTTCATTTTTATAACAAAAGCATATAAACAGGATCACTGAAAGAAACAGTATCACAAGAACAAAACAGATTTATCCTGGGAAAACCCTAAAGGGAAAAACCTAGCAAAAGCTTCCTCAATATAGATGCCCCAAAAAGATAAAAGGTAAAACCAACAAGGAGATCAACGCCTAATCCTCCTCCTTCTCCAGCTACTTCTCTCTCTCCACTAATGCACTACACAAGTGAGAGTGCGTGCTCCAAATGAGGAGTGCTACACCTCTATTTATATTCATCTGTTCACTTAAGTTAACTCATCTGACATGTAGGCTCGAGTTAATCATGTAGGCTCGAGTTACACATGTAGGCTCAAGTAACCACACTGGGGTGCTAATGACCCACCTTTACAATTAGAGGGGACTACCTCATGACTCTTATTAGTTCTTCCGATTAGGAGCATCGGGGTACAACATAATACAAGTGATTCTCCTGGTAGGACCATCGGGGACCACAAAAAGATACATATAGAAGATTCTTCAAAGTTACAATATTTCAACACTCCCCCTTAATGAGAAGGGTATTCTACAACAACATCAACAACAATAACAGGAGAGAGAGAGAGAGCATCATCAGCATCATGAGGGTAATGCATATATAAATCATTGGAAGCTTTTCAACATCATGTAGTCTTCATCTTCAATCTTCAATCTTCAGCAACATCAACACTTTGACCACTTTGATTAGCAACAATATTTGACCGCTTCGATCAGCAACATCTTTGACTGCTTCGATCAGCAACATCTTTGGCCTCTTTGATCAGCAACATCTTTGACCACTTCGATCAGCAACATCATCATCAGCTCTTTGACCTTTTGATCAGCAACATCATCTTCACTACTTTGACCTTTCAATCAGTAGCATCATCATCAGCTCTTTGACCTTTCGATCAACAACATCATCATCATCATACTTTGATCTTTCGAACAACAACATCATCATCATCATACTCTGATCTTTCGAACAGCAACATCATCATCATCATACTCTGATCTTTCAAATACCAACATCATCATCATCATCCTCTGATCCTTCGATCAGTATGTCATCATCATCATACTTTGATCTTTCGATCAGTATGTCATCATCATCAGCAATAACCTGCAATCCACAACACGAAGATGAAAGTCTTTAGATCTCTTTTGGACCTAAGTCCAGGGATGATACAATCATATCACATTCTCGACAACCGAAGTCACTGGATTGATTATGGGATAATCAGTCCCTATCACTTTAGGACTAGGTCCAAGGATGATGCAATCCTACCGCATTCTTGACAACTGAAGTCACCAGATTCATTATGGGATAATCAATCCCTATCACTTTAGGACTAGGTCCAAGGATGATGCAATCCTACCACTTTCTGAGGGACCGAAGCCTCCAGATACCTTTCTGAACCGAAGTTCAAGGATGATGCAATCCTTCCACATTCTCGGGGACCGAAGCCTCCAGATACCTTTCTGAACCGAAGTTCAAGGATGATGCAATCTTGCCACATTCTCAAGGATTGAAGCCTCCGGATACCTTTCTGAACCGAAGTTCAAGGATGATGCAATCCCACTACATTCTCGATGACCGAAGTCACCAGATCTATTCTGGCTAGATGTCCCAGGATGATACAATCCCTCTTCATTCTTGATGACCGAGGTCACCGGATCACTTCTGGACAAATGTCCCAGGATGATACAATACCTCTTCATTCTCGATGATCGAGGTCTCCGGATCACTTTAGGGCAAGAGCCCAGGGATGATACAATCCCACTACAACATTACTACTCCCCCTTTCGAGGAAGGTCTTTTCGAACAACACCAATCTTGTCTCGAAAGTGTTCAAACTTTACTCGAGACAAAGTCTTTGTCAGTACATCATCATCCAAACCATCATCACATTAGAGAGAATTTGAGGTAAAAAATGGGCCTCAAAATGACCAAAATGTACTATAAAAATCAACCAATTACATTCTAGTAAATGACATCATCCCCCATGGTTGATGTGGCATTGCATGAGTTAAGAATGCTTATTTGTCACATTTTCTATGGTGGATGAAAACCCATAGTTAACCAAGGTAGTGGTACAAGTACTTTTAAGTCATAAAGTAAAGTACTCACAATAAAAGTCATTTCACACTTTCTCATAAAATAATATTATTGTTATTTTCAACTAAAATACTCACAATTCACTTTCTCATAAAATAATATTATTGTCATTTTCAAGTAAAGTACTCATAATTCATAAAAATGTCTTTTCACATTATTTTCTTATTTTCAAGTAAAGTACTAATAATTATTGTCTTACATTATTTTCTATGAGAGACTTAACTATGACATTCATTTACAATAAAATAAAATAAAAATGTTTTACAAAATAATAATGTTCAAAGATAATATATACATATATATATATATATATATATATATATATCTACACTACTCAATTTTTAAGAATAAATTATGTCTTATATTATTTTCTATAAGAGATTTAATTATAACATTCATTTACAATAAAATGAATATATCAAAAAAAAATTATGATTTTGATATTAATTTATTCTAATAATGCAATAAATATTATAATAATATTGTTAAAATTTTACATTTAAATAAATATCAATTAAATCACATTAAAATTAAATTGATAAGGAATGTACTAAATATAAAAAGTCAACATAAATTAAAAAAATAACTCCTAAAAATATTTTTTTTTGTTTAATTTCATTTACAAGGTCAAGACAAATAAATGCTAAAGGACAATAAATTTTTGGGAATTTACAATGAATCTTAGTCACATCATTGTAGAGTTATTTTATTAATTTTATTTATAGTCAATTTAGAAAAGTAATTCAACCATGGTTATTTATATTGTGCATAAAAAGTAGTGTAGGAGGTGAGTTGTCATATATATCTACCCCATAAAACCCCTAAATCATAATATTTTAATATATCTTATATTTTTGTAGTACATCTCTTAGGAGGCCCATTTTTTACCTCAAATTCTCTCTAATGTCTACATCTTCAGTATTTGAATACTGAACTATCACCATCTGTATATGAATACTGAAAGCATCATCATCTCTATATTCAGTTTAGAAATATGGAATCACCATCATCTGCGTCTACATTATGTAAATACTGAAACATCATCTATATCTTCAGTATAGAAATATTGAAACATCATCATCTGCATCTTATCTCGCATGTAAAAATACCAGATTTCTATGTGTTACAACAGAACACAGGTTTCTCTGTCATCACAAATCTGGTTATCACATAGAATCATTGTAGTATCCATCTTCAGGTCAAAGAGACCTGATATCTGCTTCCGAAGACATATGGATTCACAACTTAGCAGAGCAATCTGCTATGTATTCTGCTTCAGCCGTGCTACGAGACACACTGGACTATTTCCTGCTAAACCATGAACTCATAGCAGACCCCAAACAAAAGCATCTACCTGATGTGATTTTCCTGTCTGAGATACTTCCATCCCAATATGCATCTATGTAGCCATACAATCTATACTCATGGCTACCATGATAATATAAACCAAAGTCTATAGTCCCTTTCATATATCTCATCACATGTTTTACAGCTACTAGGTGAACCCATGTTGGTTGAACAAGATATTGAATTAAGGTGTTCATAGCAAAACAAATGTCTGGTCTGGTATTTCTTAAGTACATCAATGACCCAATGATCTGTCTATAATGAGTCACATCCACTAACTCTGATGAGTCATCGGCTAACATCTTTAGGTTGGAGTCCATGGGTGTGGCCATGACTTTCCATTCCAACATATTGAATCTCTTCAATATCTCTACCACATACTTTCCCTGGTTGAAAAGGATTCCTTCTGAACTTTTCCATACTTCCAGACCTAGGAAATAATGCATTAACCCAAGGTCTTTCATCTAAAATTATTCAGCGAGCTTCTTCTTGCATTCTACAATCTGTTTCTCATTCCCTGTCAAGAATAAGTCATCCACATATAATAACAAGATGATAGGTTCATTTTCTACAACCTTGAGATAAATGTTAGGATCAACTTTACTCTTGGTAAAGCCCATGCTCGACAGGAAACTATCTATTCTTCCATACCAAGATCTGGGAGCTTGCTTCAGGCCATAGAGGGCCTTTTTCAACTTGCATACATGATTCCATCTGTCTTCAACTTCAAATCCTTGTGACTATTCGATGTAAAACTCTTCCTCAATCATACCATTAAGGAAGGATGTTTTCACATCCATCTGGTGTAAGTCCCACTTCATCATGGATGCAAGTGCCATGATAGCTCTAATCGAAGTATACCATGCTACTGGGGAAAATGTCTCTTCATAGTCAATTCCCTCTTTCTGAGAGAAACCTATGGCAACAAATCTTGCTTTATACTTCTCAATACTTCCCTCAGCTGCATGCTTTATTTTGTATATCCATTTGGAGGATACTATACTCTTTCCTTCTGGTTTGGGAACTGTATCCCAAACATCATTCTAGTATTATTTCATCATAACATCTTCCATGAGTTCATCTTGTTAGGTCATCAACATATCCTAGTCTTCTACATTCAACCTTGAAGGTTGGAACCCACTTTACTCTTGGTAAAGTCTTGATCTAGTAGGATTCTTTCCATCATGTCGTACCATGTCGAACTTAGATATCTTCTGTAGTCACTCCCCCTGAAGTGGAGTATCATCTTCCTTCTTCATTCTGTACATGTGGTTCTATGCTTGATATATACTTCTAGTAGGTCTAGTCAATAGAGTATGTTATGTCATAGTCTATTCTTTCAAAGGCAAATCATGAACCTTGCTTTGTACACTTGTTCTTGTAGATCCATAGATACTATGTACTTCCCTTTATGTCTCGAAAGCATATCGTATACATCATTTCCCATGATCAACTGTTATTCTGTGATCATAGCTTCTTTCATAGCATTCTTTTATTCATCTTCAGTTATCTATCGTACCCATGGTGGTCTTCATCCTTCGAGGTGGATCTACCACTCCCTGAAGCTCTTTCTTCTGTCATGGTGTCTTTGACCCTGAGATCTTCAGATTCATGTTTATTAGAGTGAATCTCGAATTGTCATCACTTGTTCTTCAGAACAAGTCTCATCCTTCTTTTCTTGTAGGAGGTTGTACAGGTCCTTTCCTACAATTCAAATGCACCAGTTGCATGGTTAGAACTATTTCATAAAAAATATGCATAACAACAAATTCTTATGCATCATGCAACTATTTAGCCAATACAACATTCATCCATATCTCACAAAAACTTTCTAGATGCCTTCCATCTCTACCATGACATCATTTAGATTGTGCACTAATCCAATAAGTCAGCAAAGAGGTTTCATTCTAGATAAGAAGCGATGGAGAGATGTATAGCACCATGAGCTACTTACCGATCACATGCATATTAGTAGTATACTGTCATTAATGCAAACAATCTATCATGCATAACACATCAACTAAAGATAACCAAATGCATAAAAAAACAATATCATGTAATGACAGTTGAATACTTATCTTTTATTCATTTCGTGGGTAGACTCCTTCTTGATCCTTCTACTTCATCATCTTCTTCATTCATGACATCATCATTTCTTATCCAAATGATAAGATGGATAAGAGGTTCTTCAAGAATTGAGTTCTTCACATTCATCATCGCTTGAGGGATCTTCTTTGAATGGTGAGAGCTTGATCTTCAATTGCTCTCATCTTCTTATTCTCTTCTTATGAGTCGAGCTTCTTCTTCTTCCCAGAGTCTGCTAAAAGTAATCACTTCCTTTTGGCACACATTCCTTGAATGAATGAATTCTGTGATCTTGGGAGACCAATCAAGGTGGATATCACCACTTCTGCATTCTCTGCTTCTTCTTCTACCACTTCAAGATGTTCTACATTCTAGATCTTCACATTATTCAATTGTTTTCTCAAAGCCATCTTCTGATTTATGTTCTTATCTTCAAATAGCTTGATCAAGGAATCAAACATCTTCGGTGTCTTTAGGGAAGACACTTGTGGTACAAGTTGATTCGTGACTAAATCAACAATGATCTTCTTGGCCTTCATCAGGTTCTTCTTGTGTAAGGCTTTGAGCCTCATCTCCTTCTGGAACTCGAACCTCTCTACTCATGAAGGTGTCCAATTCATTTTCTTCAGAGATATCAAATACTTCCATGCTTGGAATTTTTCAACTTCACCAAGCTTATCATCAATATTATGTGATAGATCACTTTGAAATGAGAACTTCAAATGCAAATAGCAAAAGATTAGATCTTACCGATTTGAGGTGTCCGTCTTGCTTCCGAAGCTGGTTGATTTAGGGTTTGTCAAAGAAACCCTAATTTTCAAAACTTGGAATCTTTAAGATCTTATTGGATAGAAAGATATATCTCTTCAAATGGAGCTGTCTAATGTACTCCTTTTCTCAAAACAATGGAGGGAAGCTCCCAGAACAGGAAGCCCTAGTTTTTCCAATTTCTTCTGTAGAAATTCCTGTCACTGTTTCTGTGATATCTATGAAATTACTACTCCTATTAGTTTGAAATTTTTCACAGCAGTAACCTCACATGTCCCTGATCCAACACCATAGTTTTAATCAGAATTTATTTCACCAATTGGGATTTATGATCCTTTTCCCAAGGTGACCAGTTACAGAACTGTTCAGAGTAGCGAAGTTGTACGGCCTACCACGTGTCATTGTTTCATCTTCTAGTTCTGAAATTTTGACCATAGAAATTATAGTCCGTGCTATTTCTGGAACATCTTTAGGAATTCAATTTGGATCTCTGTAGCCAAAGCTATAGTAATTTTTCCTAGGTGTCCTGTCTATGGATGAATTCTGGAAGAGGATGGAACCCTAACGTGGAGGGATCATATCTCCCAGAATATAGCGAATATGAAGCTGAAGTTTGGATACATTGTACATCCGGATTGTATCTACGGCCTCCACAATTTTCAGCTCCTGAACCTTCGCCAATATTGGGATATAGTGAATGTACCAAAACTTAGCAGTTTTAGTATTTAGGGTTTTTCTAGCTTGGGGTCAAACTAGGGTTTGACTATCCTAGAGTTTCACCCAACCAAAAAACTTGATCCAAGTCCCTAAAATTTGATTTTGATGAGGAGAGAAATCCTATGCCAGGCTCACTCAAAAATTCTTCTTCTGCAAAAATCCCTAATTTCTTCCAGGGAGAGAGAGAGGGCTATTTTTCCTTGTGAAGGATGTCCTATTCAGGGTGGCTCTGATACCATGTTAACTTTTCATATGCTTAGCTAATACATCAGTATTTCATTTAATTTTTATAAAAAAAAAGAATATAAAAAGGATCACTGATAGAAACAGTATCACAAGAACAACATAGATTTATCCCAGGAAAACCCTAAAGGGAAAAACCCAGCAAAAGCTTCCTCAATATAGATGCCCCAAAAAGATAAAAGGTAAAACCAACAAGGAGATCAAAGCCTGATCCTCCTCCTTCTCCAGCTACTTCTCTCTCTCCACTAATGCACTACACAAGTGAGAGTGTGTGCTCCAAATGAGTAGCGCTACACCTCTATTTATATTCATCTGTTCACTTAAGTTAACTCATCTGACATGTAGGCTCGAGTTAATCATGTAGGCTTGAGTTACACATGTAGGATCAAGTAACCACACTGGGGTGCTAATGACCCACCTTTACAATTAGAGGGGACTACCTCATGACTCTTATTAGTTCTTCCGATTAGGAGCATCAGGGTACAAAGTAATACAAGTGATTCTCCCGGTAGGACCATCGGGGACCACAAAAAGATACATATAGAATATTCTTTGAAGTTACAATATTTCAACATCAACTTCTTTGTTCAATTCCCTGTATATATGTGCAAAAGATATCCTCCTAAATTGTGATTTCAAATTTTGTATTTCAGCAAGTAAATGTTGTAGATGTGGAACTCTGATGTTGGTTCTTCCATTTACCCAGTCCACCACAATTTTTGAATTGCCAAAAATCTGTATATCCTGAATCTGATTGTTGAGGGCCACTTTTAAAGTTCCCAAAAAGCCCCAAGTTACGCCCTATTATTAGAATCTTGTATGATGGCATAATTTACAAGAAAAATTCTCTTCGAATAAAAGTGAATGACTACTCTAGCACCTCTCAACGGTGGTTCACCCTAGCTAACACCATCAAAATAGGCCAATGTAGTTTAACAGTTTATCACAAAACCTCTGATAATTCTTTTTTTAGGTATGACAGTTCTAAGCTTGTGTTCCTCTATCTTATTCATTAACAGGGTGATGGTGATGCTAGGAGGAGTCCAAGTGTTGTTGAAAATAGATCTATTACGTGCCTCCCATGCACTGTTAACAAAGAGAATAAGGAAATGTTCATAAGGACCTACCCTTTCATCATGCCACCAGGTTTTAGGTCATTGCTCCAAGGTATCATTTTCTCTTTCATGGGCTCTTCCTGCTACTAGCTTTCCTATCACACTCATCCATATGCTTCCTACATATGGGAAGAAGGCAAACCACATTGTGATAATGGTTTTTAGAGGGATTTGTATTTTCCATAACCTTTTCCACCACCATTGATCCTCCCTCAGTGTGATATCTTTTATTGTCACTTCATATCCTAGTTTGGATGTATACTGTCCTGATTTTGGAATTTTTGTCCAAATTATCCTGTCTGATTCTAAACCTAGATGGATAAAATTAGTGAATAATAAATTGAAGAAATCTATTCCATTCTACAGGAATATCTCTTATTATCCTGAGTTCCTAGGCACTTTTCCACTTCCTTTTCCCTCTTATGGCCAGACCAGCACATGCGTTTGCTAAAGTGTAAACTCGTTGTGTTCTTAGAAGGTGTAATAAACATGGAGATAGTCTGTAACTTTCACCTGACCCAGCCCAAGGATCTTCTCCCACTCTCACTTGTCTTCCATCACCTATCTTCCATGCTATCCAATTCTCCACTAAAGGATAGGCCAAGATCATCGTCTTCCACCCAATTGAGCCATTCTTGAAATTTTTATCTATATTTCTAATCCAATATGTTAGGATGGCTCTAGAGCAATATTTGGATAAAATGACCCTTCCCCATAGTGATTCAGAATTTTGAAATAATCTCCACACAATTTTTTCTTCTAGAGATTTGCAAAAAAACTCTAAATTCTTTATGCCCCATCCACCTAATTCCTTTGGTCGAGCTGAGGTCTTCCACTTTACCAGGGGTATTCCATCTGTCTGCTTTATTGCTGTCCACAAGAAGGAAAAACACTTCTTTCTTATTTTTGTTATAATTCCCTTTGGTATGTATGCTATGGAGGCCTAGTACACTGGGATACTTTGTAGAACTTCTTTTAGGAGAACTAGACTTCCCCCTATGGACAGGAATTGGTTTTCCCAATTGTTTATCATGCTTTCTATCTTTTTGAATAACCAAACCTAGTCTTGGAAAGAGTAACAATTAGGTTTCAACTTAAATCCCATGTATTTGAAACCCTCTTCAACAAGAGTAATTTGATATGGTATTATCTCCCTTGACCTCTGTAGCATATCTTCAGGAAAGTCATTATGGATGAGATTGGATTTCTCCATGTTCACCACCATCCTTGTGGCTCTTCTATACTTGTCTATCAGTGCTATAAAGGCCTTAAGGTTCTTGAGAGATCCTTCACCTAACAATAGAACATCATCTACAAAGAGTGTGTGTGTAACTTCTTTAGTATTTGACACTTTAATTCCCTTTATTGTCCCTTCTGCTTGGCCTTATGAATGATCCTACTCAGTGCCTCTGCCACCAACAGGAAAATGAAGGGAGAGAGTGGGAAACCCAGCCTTAGGCCTCTTGAAAGTCGAAAAAAATTGGAGGGAGAGCAATTGATTAGAACAACAAAGAAGGTGGACTGTAGACATCCCATAATCCACTCAACAACTTCAAGGGCTACTCCAATTGTCCATCCCACCGTGTCATAAGATTTAGATAAGTCTAGATTTAATGCAAAGGCTATTTTCTTTTCCTTTTTGATTGTATGAATTGTCTCCTGAGCCAAGAGAACTGGATCATGAATATGCCTGTTATTTAAAAAATCAAATTGTTCTTTAGAGATAATTTCACTTAGAACTGGTTTGATCCTCAAAGTTAGTATTATGGCAATGATTTTATAAATCATGTTGTATCATGAGATTGGTTTGAAATCATTACAGGATTGAGGTTTTTGTTTTTTAGGATTCCAGGTTAGAAAAGTTGAATTTAATCTCCCCAACACTTTCTGCATCCTTGTGATCATTAGAGGAGATTTCAACTCAAAATGGGCCTCTTAAAAAAATTAATAAAATAATATTTATTAATTTTGGAGGAAGAAAAGAAAAAAACTACTTTTTTGCTTGTATTTTCGACATATCTCCCCGTGTTTTTACTTAAATTTCAATCAGGAGGGCTCGTTGGATGCGAAATTAAATTCTGCATCCAACGAGTACCCACTCGGCATACTTTTGACGGACCCTGCTACCCCAAAAATAAGAAATACCTAAAAAATGTGATGATGATGTCAAAAGTATGCCGAGTGGGTACTCGTTGGATACATAATTTAATTTCGCATCCAACAAGCTCTCTCGATCCAAAATTTGAGTAAAATCACGGGGAGATATGTCAAAAATATAAACAAAAAAATTAGTTTTTTTATGATACCTATCCCCAAATTTATATTAAAAAAGTGTTTAAGACCTATACAGTATTTCAAATATAAAGCAATTTCATTGGCTAGCACATGATGACATGGAATTTGAGTTAAAGTTAAAAGGCCCATTTTGAGTTGAAATTTCCTCTAATGTCTTGAACCGCCTCTAGAATGTCATTTTTCATCATATCATAGAAGACAAGGTAAAATTCCAGCTTAAAATCATTAGGCCCAGGGATTTTTCCTTTTTGAAAAGAATGTAATGTATATCTGAGTACCCACTTGGCATACTTTTTTCAGGTATTTCTTGTTTTTGGGGTAGGGGGGTCCATAGAAAGTATGCCAAGTGGGTACTCGTTGGATACATAATTTAATTCCACATCCAAGGATCTCTCCCGGTCGAAATTTGATTAAAAACATGGGGAGATATGTCAAAAATACAAACAAAAAAAGTAGTTTTTTTTATGATACATATCCCCAAATTTATATTAAAAAATGTTTAATACCTATATAGTATTTCAAATATAAATAAATTTCATTGGCTAGCACATGATGATATGGAATTTGAGTTAAAGTTAAAAGGCCCATTTTGAGTTGAAATTTCCTCTAATGTCTCTAACCACCTCTAGAATGTCATTTTTCATCATATCATAGAAGACAAGGTAAAATTCCAGGGTAAAATCATCAGGCCCAGGGATTTTTCCTTTTTGAAAAGAATGTAATGTATATCTGATTTCCTCCTCTCAAATTTCCTTAGTGAGTTCTTCATTCATTTGTTCGGTTATCATTCTTGGAAAAAACCCTGAAACTTCCAAAATCTCCTGAATAGGGCACCCTTATAGTTCTTTGAAGATATTTTGAAAAAATCCTATCCTTGATGCTGCTTTCTCCTCAAAGGTGTGCACTAGGCTTCCCTCCCCATTTTTAATTTCACAAATAGTGTTTATATTTCTCCTGTGAGATGCATAGTTGTGAAAAAAAATGGAGTTCTTGTCCCCTGCCTCAAGCCACAAAGCTCTGTTTTTTAGGCGCAATATTTTTTCTTCATTATCCAGAAGCATTTCTTTTTTGCTCTCTAAATATTTTATTAGTTTAGTTTCCTGATGACTGAACACTCCATTCTCATTTCCTTGAAATAATACCTTTATAAAGTTTCTTCTACTTCCTTCAATTCTTTTTGAAAAGAGGCCTTGTGTATTTTATCCCACTCTTTGGTGATTTTTTTCCCTAGTTAGATTGTCTGCAAACTGCTACATTGCAGTATGATTTAGAGCTCTTCTTATGGGCCTCCAAGGATTTTGAATTTGAACTTTATACTGTTCATCTTCCAAACAAAGCGGGTTGAATTTAAAAGGGGATGGTGGTTTCTTATCTGGAGGTATTACTAGCAAAGAGATAGGTCTATGATCTGAATTCCCCCCTAGCTCTACTATAGATTTTAGGGTTAGGTTTTCACTTAACATGTTTTATTTAACCAAGAATTGATCTATTCTTTTAGATATGGCTTGTGGCCCTCCTCTCTTATTCTGCCAGGTTGGTTCACATTTAAGGGGAGGAATATCCACTAACTACTCTCTTGCAAAAAAGTTTAGGAAAAAAGGATACAGAGCATCTTTCCTTTCATTTTTTCCCCAAACTTGTCCAGCTGAGAGGGTTAGATTTAGATCCCCCCCTAAGATAACATTTGGTTGATTCATTGCACCACTAATACTGCACTTTTCCCAGAAGACTTTCCTATCATAAAAGGGTCCATACACATTTAGAAATGTGAAATCCATCCCCGTTTCTTTGTCATTTAGTTTACTTTCTAAGACTGAATCAAGTTTTCTAGAAGCATTTTTCTTCAAAACTGGGCTCCAAGCTATTATTAAACCTCCATAGTGACCTTCAACATCTAAACTTTCCATTTCATAATCTTTGAGTATCTCCTTAATTATGGTTTCTGCTTTAGACCCTTATAGCATGGTTTCCTGGATTATTAAAAATGTAGGTTTGAGGTTGTTGAGAAACCTTTTTAGGGCAGTTTTTTTAGAGGTCCCCCCGAGCCCTATTGAGTTGCAATAAATTGATAGCATCAGGTACCCCCTTCAAGGGCTAATACTTTAAGAGCTCTTTTGAGAGTATCTTGTTTCCCTTGTTTTACATCTAAAGCATCCTCAACTTGTGCCTTGGAGAGTAGGGTTTTTCTACCTAATCTAGGTTTTTGTCGAGATTTGAGTGCCAATACTCTAGAGGAGACCCCTTCATTTGTTTGATCTAAAGAATATCTTTGAGACATAAGTTCATAAAACCTTAGTAAAGTCAACCTTTTTATTTTTTGAAAACACAAACTATTCTTTTAAAGGGGCAACAATTAAAACAAAGGTGACCTACTTAGGTGTAGAGCAAGGTGTACCTTTGTCCTTTGTGATGAGCCCACATCCCAAACCTTAGTGTATGTTTCGGGAATGGGATGACTTTTCTAGCTTCGTTCTTTGTTTTCCTTACTGACACTGTTACCATGTTCCACATTTGAAGGCCCTGTCACTTTATTTTTACCATTGCCAACCTGCATGCCTGATATGACATCCTCCTCTGAAATTAATATTTTTTTTCCTTTATCTTGATTGTATCAAGGTGCTTCTTGTGTGGCAATTCCTCTACCCTCAACCTCATTGCAACCAAAATTCTCTGTGTCTTTGTTTATTGGTTTTACTTTTTTCACCCATATCTTCTTATGATTTGGCTTTATGGCTATTTTAGGGTAGTCCTTTGCATGTGACCGACTTCCCTGTAGTTGAAACATCTGAAAGGGATATTTCAGTAGTCCAACCTCTTCCACCAGCTGCTTCCATGCAGCACAATCTTGAGCTCCTCATATAAACCATCCCTCAAGTCCATTTCAACCAAAATCCTGGCACATATTCGATCTAATTTGGTTTCTCAATTATTCTCCAAAGTTATGAACTTCCAAAGTCTGTTTCCAATGGCTTCAAATATCTTAGGTTTCCAAAAAACCATCGAGAGTCCTGGTAGGATGACCCATATCTTCTGCACATTATGTGGCTCTTTATAAGCATTGAATTCTACCATCCATTTTCTGAGAATTAGACTTGAAGGACCCCGGCTCCGGTTCTGTTTTAAAAGATTGCTATTATCTTCCATGCTACGAGCTCTGATTAAGAACCATCCTCAGGGGAGCATGTAGAAAATTGGTTAGTAGCCTAAGAGAGTAGCCCAATTCATCGAAATACAATGTTGCAGCAAGGTTCTTGAGGTTTTATTTCCACAGAACCGCCCTACCAGAGCCTGCGTCAAGAATTCTGGAATTTAATCAAAGTTGATATCTTTTCCTACGATTAATTTTGGACTGTCTTTTCAAGCCTTCATCTTATTCCATTTTTTGTATTGTACATTCGTCATCTTCGTACTCTCCTTGTCAGTCGAATTATGGATCTGTGTGGGTTTTGTTGATGTGTTTTTCCAGAATTGTTTTCCTCCTGTGACATTTCCTTTGATCATGTAGACTAGACCTCTTCTTGAGTGCAAACAACCATTCCATCGTCCGTGTCCTCACCATAATCAAGCTTTCGATGCCTTCCTTATTCTCGCGGCTCATCCTTCGCAACCTTAAGAACTGTAAAAAATTAAGAATGTTGCACCTCTCTCTTACATACATACATACATACATA
>LPNX010959997.1:162784-187150 GCA_001517045.1 Pseudotsuga menziesii
TAGATCCCTTTTATGATGGATCTATTCTGATGTATGTAAGCAAAGATACCTATAAATAATAATTTGAATCACGTGTTGGAGGAAGATATGGTTGTAAACATCCAATTTTGTGTATACATATGATTTGAGGGTTTTATTGGCCATCTATATGAACTTGTATGCATAAGACTATGCCAAATGTGAAAATTCCAATGAATGACAAGTGTTTAATTAACTGTGAAATGAAAACCACATGCGCACATTTTAGGTGATTTATCATTGGTTTTGGGATTACTGTTGATTTACATCCATGTTTGATTTGGATCATTTATTGGTTTCACCATAGCCAAAGTTGGTAGTTTCGACATATACAAAATTCAATGAGATTTATGTTGTTAGATTGTTAAATTCTATGCGTGCATCCATGTAGGTGGGTTACAATGTTTTGCTAGGAAATTTTGGCTAAAAAAAAACATACTTCGATCGAGCTTTTTCTAAACCCTTGATCGAGTTCTTAATGCCTCGATTGAGGGTTTAGCAAACGCTCGATCAAGGTTTTCTTAAACCCTCGATCGAGGGTTTAGCAAAAGCTCGATTGAGGGTTTAAAAAAAAAGCTCGATCGAGTATCTCTAATCATTATAAATATAAATAGGAAATAAACCATGATTAAATTCACTGCGTTTGTTGCATAGAAATTTAGTGAAAGAATATTAGAGATAGGTTATAGATATAATAGATGTTTATAGATGAAAAGGGTCATTCATATTCATATGTAGATATGGGTCACAGAGTAATTGGAGTTATAGATATGACTGATCACATCTATAACTCCAATTACTCTGCGACTAATATTTACACATAAAATCCAGAGGAAGTAGCAGTAGAGTTGCTTTTACTTGTTTCTTCTTCAAGGTATTTACTATTACCCACAAGTGTCATTCTTCTAGTAGAAATTATGTTTTATTAAATTTTATTATCATATAATTCCATGTTTGATTTTAATTGAGTTCGAAGACCTTGTTCCCATGAACAATACGAGAATTTGAAAACTTTGATTAAATAATTTTTTGGGTGTCCATATTCGTGTGCACACACGAGTATGGGCACTTGAATGTTTTGTTAGTTAAAGTTTCGAAAATCTCGATTGAGCTTCCAGCTCGATCAAGATTTTCTCTAACCACTCATAAACATTCAATAGAGGTATTTAAAAACACATGTAAAAGCTCGATATATGGTTTTAGAGACCTTGATTGAACTCATAGCTTGATCTTGACATTGTATTTCCATATGCATCATGTAAAGTTTCATTTAATGAAGTTTTCCAAAAGATGCTTGGACACCTTGTATTTTGAATCCCCATTTGAATTCATGTCATTGAATATTTTCAATTCTTGTCTAAATGAAAATTAGTATCATGTTTAGTTTCCATACTTTTTGTTTTTTAGATCCCATAGTTTCCATAACACCTTTTCCTTTATTTATTTTCCTCCACTCTTAGAATTATGAAACACCAAAACAATTAGGCACATGTTATTGATGTAAATTACAATGAAATTCAATAATTTACTAGCAAGATTAACTGCAAATGTGTTGCACAATAACAATTTTGAAGAGTAAACAATGGACATTGATATAACCCAAGGAAATGAGGTCAAAATTCTTTTTTCATGCTCACATTTTCTTCTCTCTAAAGGTACTTAACTCGTTGATTCATAATTATTTGATTATAACATTTGTAATGCTATGTGTTTTCTTGTAATAGGCCATGACATGAACCTCTATATATATGGTATATCATATTTGATTATTATTTGAGCACATTTGTGGGTTTCTCAACCACATAGTATGTAACTCATGGCCCATTAATGCAATAGATACTTAATAGGTACAAACCACATGATTAATAACTAAATGTATGATATGTTAACAATCCACAAATTTTGCATAGGTTTGGGCAATTAATACAATGCAATTTTTTTTTTACACAACTATCTAACACTAAGATTACAATAGTGAGAATTGTGATCAAGTTCATTCAATTCTATGCGTCATCAAAACCTTACTTGTTCTTTGATATTGATATTAGTGTGATGATAGTTTGCATGTTAAATATTTTGAGAATTACCCATAGCTCTCTTTCCCTCTACCTTATCCCAAGCCCAATGTCAAGGACACATATCCTTTGCAACATTAAATGCTTGGAGCAACACTTTTTATTCCTAGGTGGAATTCTTAAAAAAACTAGAGAGAATGTTACAAAATATTTATGTAAATTACATAGTTCATGATCATTGTGGAAATATTTAAGGCTTTAAAATATGTTTCAATGTAGGGGGGATATTTATGGCTTTAAATTATGTTTCAATGTGGGGGGAATATTTATGCCTTTAAATTATGTGAATGTTTATGGATTTAAATTATGTGAATATGTATGGTTGTAAATTAACCTGGAAATCACGTTGAGATGACTTGAAGTGATATGTTTCTTTTTCCATTGAACAAAGGAGAGCAATGATGCATGGAATTCAGTTGATTATCTTATGTTAGGCGAGTTGTTTCCCATCCATGTGGAAGCACAAGACTATGATGATTTGGATTCCCACATGTAAGATATGATCTCTATTTCTTCTTTCCCGCAAAGGACAGATTTATACTAGAAACTTATGATATTGCTTGTACTGTATTAGAGCCCACAACATAGTAGGACAGATGGATAACAGAGTAGGATGATTCCACTTATGATTTCTGTAACTTGTAATACTATAGGGAATCGCCTTAGCGATCAACTGAAGTGATATGTTTCTTTTTGCATTGAACCAAGGAGAGAAATGATGCATGCAATTCAATTGATGAGATGAGCTTAGGTGAGTTATGTCCACTCGACCTGGATTCTCAAGACAACGATCTACCTACAATATGGATCTTCAAGATAAATATTTAAATCCCAGAGCTCACAGAGGAATAGAATAGGTCGATTAAGATAAAAAAAATAGTGTTTTCAGATTCATATCACATAATTGTAGTTTTTTAAAATTAAAAATTATATACGAAGGAGAAAAGTATTTTTAGTATTTAAAACCTTTCACTACATTTCTGTAACTCTAATTCTGATCCTTAATTCACACCCCCCCACTGCTGCTCCATTCCAGCCCTATTTTGTGTTATGAAGACGATAGTTTAATGAACATTAAAAAGATTTCAACAATCCATTTCTCAAACCGTTGGCCCCATGGCGGTTTGTACCAAGGACTTCTGGTTTCCAAGTAAAATGTCGAAAGGTTTATTGGTAGAATAAGCTGGCAATGTCATGACTATTTTTTTGGTTTAAATTTTAAGAGATTTATTATTTGCAGAGTTGGTCGAGGCGAAGTTGTTGAAAAATAGTGTTGGACATACCTGTATCTATGGAATGGAATAAAGAAGACATGCTAAATATGGTTTCTAGTATGTTTCCCAAACGCTCCATGACTCAGTTTTAGCATGTGTTGACTTCTAGGACTTGTAGAAGGCAACTAGCATAGAGTGGAATCTAGAAAACTAGGTAATAAGACAAAGATATTTAAAATTAATGTCTAAGGTAGGTAACTATGGGTTGATTATTCTAACATCATTTTTAACTCCAAGATTGAACAAGTAGATGTGTGTTTCGTCCTGCATCGCCACTGGACTAAAATTTGATTTAAAGACTCCATGTTTTTTTCTTGGGATCCTCTCCATGTCAGGATTTATTAGGATACAATCTTACCTTTTGATGCTAGCCATTGTACAACTCTACTAATTTGGTCAATATGCTTTTTTTGTTTTCTTTTGAAACCAATATATAGCGTTCCTTCTTACTGAATAAAGGCTTCCCTAATGAATATAGATTCTTCAAGAGAAACATCTGCTTTCCACTATGGTTGTCTTTCCACTTGTCTTCTACAATAGTTCTCATTGGTTATACTAGGATCTTAACCCAATAGGCTTTAGCTTTTCCCATCCCAAATTCATTTTTGATCATGTCTTTGTTCAGAACTTGAATTTTCTTAAAGTGTTGGTGCCTAACCCAAATACATTGATCTTCCCGAATTCTTGGTCTCTTTATTTTTAATGTCCCATGTTTTTCATTCCATTGTGTTTTTATAGATGCTCAATCCTGTTGATTGGGTTAAAATTTCCCAAATACTTCCCCTTTTATATTTTGTTTCAAAGATCTTAAATCAAGTTCTCCTACTCATTTTTGAGTGTATTCTCCTTTTTACCTTGCAATTTGTCACTTATTTTCCTGAGCTGCTCGCCCTATGATAATAAGGTGATATACTTTCAGGTTCCTAACATACTAAAGATAGATCTTTGATAAATGAAAATTGTTGCTAGGATTTAGTGTTGACTTCCTGCAAACTAGGAATTTATTCATCCAGTCAATTGTTGATAGTATTCAGTGTTGAATTTACGCCAACTAAAGGAATTTATTCATCCACTTGTAATGCCACCTTATGAGAGTTTCTTGATTATCATTCCTAAATCCTTCTAACTGATTAGTTTGTAATGATTTTATCAGTTATCATTCCCTATTCCTTCTCACTGTTGTTTTTATCATTCCCTAGTCCTTATGACTACTCTTTTATAGTATGGAGATTAGCATTTTCAAATCTTACTCTTCCTAATTATGTAGATAAGAAATTGTTAATATTGTAAAACCAATTTGAACTAGTTGTCTCATGATGAAAAGGTGTAAAAAAATAAATAAATTCATAGAATGTTTTTATCCATTTTGTATTGTATACTTTCCTTAAATATGTTGTGGGATTGTTTCTGCAATAAATATGTGTGTTTCTAAATTCAAACATGAATTAGCTTTGTACATGGATTGTGCTAGACATAGGTTGGATGCTAACAAATCATATGGTTCTAGAGTCGCTTATTACCTTGTAGTTTGTGGAAGGATATGTTTATAGTGTACTAAGTTCACTGATTATATATTACTTTCTCCCCAATCTCATCATTTCATATTAGAGAGTGCAAAATGCCAGTTTTTCCCATTACTTCTCACCTCCTCCTCTGCTTTGGCTCTGGTTGGTACTTGCTTTGGAGAACTTAAGTTTTCCTACTCCACCTATATATACAGATTAGTTCGTAGGTAAGAGTCATACATAAATTAGTAAGAGTATTGGAAGTTTTGTGATCATTGTGAGTCTATTTATTTACTATGTATATTGTCAAATTATAGTTGTAATAGTACT
The DNA here is from genome assembly GCA_001517045.1 of Pseudotsuga menziesii. NCBI lineage: Eukaryota > Viridiplantae > Streptophyta > Pinopsida > Pinales > Pinaceae > Pseudotsuga > Pseudotsuga menziesii. The sequence continues at coordinate 167,987 of LPNX010959997.1, forward strand.
TCCTCTACATTTCAAGTTTCTTCTTATGTTGAAACAATGTCGTGGGATTTTGGGATTTTTAGCAAGAATGAGTCCAATTTTTTTTTTCGATCTTCTCAAAACTCAGTTGTATGAGTCCAATTTTTTTTTTCGATCTTCTCAAAACTCAGTTGTGTATAATAATTCCTCCAACATGTATTTCCTCATGCTAGGTAGGCATTTCCTCTTGACTCGCATGCATATTCTTTCATGCTCAGTGTGCATGTTTGTGAACTTGCTTCACAAGTATCTTAAAGTAGCACAACAATTGATAAATTAAATTGTCAATGTTGGTAAGGGTAGCATGACTGACTCAACCAAACATAAAAAATCACAATAAACTATTGGTACAACAAATCATAAAGAGAATAGCACAACTAAAGATGGTCAAAAGGATGGAGCATCTACTACCCCTACGTGGCTTTCAACTTTAGTCCTGAGCATTTCTTCATGCCTAGCTGTCATTTTATGAAGGTTGCATACATTTTCCTTCATGAGTGGTGGGAATTTCCATAGTTCAAGCTTCTTCTTATTTTGCAAGCGTGTCTTGGGATTTTGGTAGTTTTGGAAAGAATGAGTCTAATGTTTTTTGTGTGGATATTATCAAAACATAGTTCTAAATACTAAGTCCTTCACCATGCATTTCCTCATGCATGGAAGGCAGTTTTTCCTGCTTGGAAGTCATTTTCTCATTCATGGAAGGAATTTCCTCTTGACTGGAAACCATATTTATCCATGCTTGACAAGCAGTTTTGTCAAATTGCTTCACAAATATCTTAAAGTAGCACAATAATTGATAGATGAAATTGTCAATGTTGGTTGGTAAGGGTAGCAATCCTGACTCAACCAAACATCAGAAATCACAATCATAGATTGGGACAACAACTAATAAGGAGAATAGTGGAGTTGAAGCTGGTGGGAAGGATGGAGCAATTGTTGCCCCTACATGAATTTCAACTTCATGCCCTAGCATTTCTTCATGATTTATATCGATCAGTTTTTGAATGCTGCATACATTTTCCTTCATGAGTGGTTGGCATTTCCATAGTGCAAGCTTCTTCTTATGCCGAAAATTTGTCATGGGATTTTGGCAAGAATGAGTCCAACTTTTTTTGTTTGGATTTTCTCAAAACTCTATTATGAATACTAATTCATTCACAATGCAAGTTCATTTTATGGTGCCATTGTGTCTTGGGAATCTATGAGTTTTAACAAGAGTGACCCCATGGTAGTTACCCCTATTCAATCCTTGTTTCTAATAATAGGGAACATCGCCATAATTTTTGAAATATTTACTCCACATGTTTCATTGACAGCCTATTCTATTGTGAAGTAAAGATTCTTTTCGCAAACTCTTTGAAATTTCACCACGAAAGCCATCCCTTGCTTAGAATACAATTTCTGGATGTTCATAGTACAACACCAATAAATTGTTGTGGAATGTATTGGTTAAGGCATAGGATCCTTATGATTTTATCTACAAGACATTTCTAGAATTCTACTTGGTTCCATTTGCACCATCTCCTTCTGTTTTCCCTACCTGTTGTTAGAGCTAGATTTCTTAGCAACCAAACCTACAAGCCTTGCCTCATTTCACTACTTGTCTTTTTTTATTGCTTTCTTGAACTAATAGTTTTCCACTATGATCATACATTATTATAAGATGGATTTAAATCCCTTTACCTTCTTTCCTTCCATGATTTTTAGACCAACTTCACATTTTGTATGAGAATTTTCACATTCTTGTTAAGTTGTTTTCCATCTTATATCCTTGCATGAAACTAAGCTTCAACTTTGTTTTGGACAAAATAAACACGCATACTCTTTAACAGTAGGTTTTAGTAGTTAATATTGCCAAAATATAAGGACCCTCTTCTCTCTCATTTAACATAAACTTCACTCTTTTTTATGTCTTTAGTGAGCATCTTAATAAGTCACTCTCTATGTCATTTTATTTTATCAAACGTTTTCTAGTTCTACGATCTGAGTAGATTCTATCCAACAATATTTCTACAAGTTCATAAGTCTCATTTCTATAGAATTACAATGTAGGCCAACTAGATTTACTCCATACTTCTTGTTGATGTGAACATTCATGATTCACTTTTAACAAAGATATGTCTTTAATATTCATTTTAATTGCAAACTTAATAAATCAAAGTTCATACCCTTTTTTAAGACTATTTCTACCATTCAAACTTCATAGAAGTTCCCACCCTTCATGTCTTACATTGAAAACGAGGCTAAAAACAAAATATATTTCTTGAGTACCACTATGTACACTAGATTTCAACATCAGAATGACTAAAAGGTACATGTATGAACATCCACTCGAATCACCCACCAAGTCTATAAAACTATTTATATTTCTATCTTACCTACTTTCCTTCCTTATAGGTCTTGTGTTAACATACTTTACATTGATTTCAAAGTATCCTCTTGTTCAATGGGTGCTTCCTGATGGGTATGGTGGCCCTAAGGTTCGTAAATTGGTAGTCGAGAATATGTGTGTGTGAGATTGTAAACCTACTTTCTCTATAGGACCTTCTATTTGAAAGTAAAAGTTTATTAAAATGTTATTAAAAATGGTCATTTAGGAATTTATTTCTAAGTATTGTTGTAAGTGATTTAACAATTTAATTATGCCTGATTAATCAACTCCTTATGAATGGGATTATAACTTGCTAGTATGATTAGTTTTTTCAACACAACTTATTTGATTAAACAATTCAGTTATGAATGATTTAAAAACTCAGTTAAACATTTGTCTCATCCTTTCCCTTCCTTGTAAAACGTGTTGTTGCTTTCCTTGAGGTACAACACCAACTCAATTTTAATTCCCTAAATGATCTACATGCTTTGTAACATTGATACTATGTTGATGCGGATTTTTTTTCTTTCAACTTCTTTTTGGATTTTTACTTATGGAGAAATGTTTTTCTCTTTTTAATTATGAAAAAATATTTTAAAAAAACATGTTCGTTGTTTCCCACTTAGAGATTCTTAGAGTATGTGTATCATTCTAATGCCTATTGTTTGATCTTTTATTTTAAATTGTGTCTTGTAATGTATATTGGTTATTTTGGCTCATACTCTTTGTTGTTTTAATGTAGTTTCCAAACATTATAAGATGTTGCTTAAATATAGGCTAGAAGATAAAGATGCAAAGAAGGAAAGGAATATGAAGAAATCCCAGGCTAAGGTAGAAGAGAAGATTGTTGTGCAATGTGGAATTAATCATGTAAATTACCCCTTCGAACAAGGATTGTGATTGTAATTGTTCATGTATCTATGATATGAATTTCCTTAAAGGTATCGGATTTTTGGGTTGGGTTGTTAAGTGTTGTGTATGCGGCTTGTTGACGGGCATATGTGACTATGCACGTAACGGGGAAGACAACCCAGACCGGGATCCTTAGAGCAGGTTCCAAGCTGTTTGGGATGGTTGTTTCCGACATGTTTAAAGGCTCTGTTAGCTTGAAAGTCTAACTAAACTAAGTCTAAAAGATAAAACTAAAGCTATTACTTTGGTTAATTAAATCGAATGTACAAATCAAACCAGTTAATGAATGTACAAATTAACTAATTAATCCGCTTACTAATAATATAATTAAATTAACTTATAAACTAAATCCATTCAATTAACTTAACTTATAATCAAAAGTTAATCAATTATTAACATGTTAAATGTATTACAAATTTGCACTTTTCACAAATAAACATTAATTACAAAAATTAGAAAATAACCTGAATGTAATATGGATATAAATATCTGGTTCAATGGCTGTTTTTATAAAATAGTTCACAAGAAACAACTATTGATCTGTTCTAAACATTTCTATTCCAATGAGGAGCAATAAAAGAACTTAACCATGAAGTCGATTTATACTGGTAGAATTACCACATGGACAAACCTTGATAATATTCAAATCAGTTTAAACATTAACTAGGGCCACACAGTAATTAATTACACACCATGTAAAAAAAAATATCGATCATTGGTTACACAACATGACCTATCAGCAGAAATCGAAAACATGCAATATCGATAATCATATAATAGAAATATATCTGTAAAATTCTTTAGAGAATTTCAGCAAACGTTATTAAAGTAAAAAGAAATCACAAGACAAATGGACATCACAAACATATGCCAAGTATACAAACTGAACAACATATATTGATAATATCACCAGTTAACAATGTCGTGGCTGCAGACAAGTAGCTGTCTAAAGTCGCAAACAAATCAACCCGGTCTTGTGGTGCCCTTTTCATGGACTATCGACCCCTCCTTCAGGAAAAAACATTTCCAGAACCTTCAAGAAAAGTCTCTTTAGCTCTGTCTAATGTCCTCCTGACTTACTGAACAGCAGTGTCTCCATTCTATTTGAAAAAATCAATTTTTCCAATAGAAACAGAATATCTGAGAAAACGTTCACTCTACTCTGCAGAGACTCCAACCTCCATCAACCAGCAAATTCCAGTCTGTTTAAATAAACCCAGATCAAAAGAAATGGAAAGCAAATTAAATTTTACGCAGGCGAATTTTTGCCGGCCGCAACTGCAAAAGTCACGTTCAAAGGATCCCCGAAATCTCCTTGAATCCATCATTTTCTGGAAAAATCCCCCTGAGTAAAGCTAAATGGGTCCGTTCTGAAGAAAACCCATGTGCCAGATTTTTAAGATCTGCCTCCATTTGCTCACAATATGCCCCGGAAAAACGCCTGTCAGTTGAGAACGCGTTTTTAATAACTGGCTGAAAATGAAATTCGTTTCCCGGCAGTTTCGTTTCTCTCTCAGCCCCAGCAATTTCTCAAAAATTTGAAGTGCTCTTCCTTATTTTATTAACCTGCAACAACATAATCCAATCGCTCACGTAAAGAGAGGAAATACTTAAAAAAAATAATCTGATAAAAGAATAGGATAAAAAAAATAAAATCATCTCCCTCTATCATTCTTAAAACAGAAAGATGTTTTTATTGCTGGACACTTAAAACCAGCGTGATCCGGTAGAGAAGATCACTATGATCCCTTCGATTTTCCTGGCACCTCCTTTACATATGCGATGGCGTTGATATTGATGGATTTTAGGGTTTATGTCTTCAATGTTGATTAACAAAAATGAAACTTTACAGCAGTAAATATCGACACATGACAACATCTTCCTTCCTCAAACTTAGAGATTTTTTTTTTAATAGCATTATTACGAGGTGATTCTCATAAAAAATTTGAAGATATCACTGCACTCAAACAACTTGATAACCATTTTTATCGTTCAGTTTAGCAAGATTGTCTCCTAACGCTGGCGATCTGGTAGAAATAATCTCAACATGGTGGCACGAATCCAGTTGTTTCAGCATTTTCAAAACTCTGTGATTTGTTTCAACGTATGCAATTGAAATATTTCAGAATTTATTGGATATTTGTTTTATTTTCAGTGGCAGTATAATAATCCATAGATTCGGCTGACTTAATGCGAGGATCCCATTGTGACTAAAACAAAATACACAAGCCTTTCCTTAAAACAATAACCCTTTTAACTTTCATTGATAACCATAATGTGGCGCGTTATTCAAATAACTGGTGAATAAATCAGAGAATAACCTTCAACAAAAAGAAAAAGTATGCTCGTTCATGTTGATTCCTAGTATTTTTGCAATTATGATAAAATTTAAAATAATAAAGTGTCAATTATACTTAACATTCTAGGTAATTATTAAAAAGATCAAAGAACTTTATTTATACATTATATTCATACAAAATAATTAAAAGGTTTATTTATTTTGTATAAATAATAAAAATAAATAAAGTTTATTAATTGCAAAGATACTCATTTGATCTTTATTTATTCAATACTTTTAAATAATATAGCAAAAATAATAGGGTAGGCTTAGTAAAACTCTTAACTCAAATGCATGGTTTTATCCTCCAATATCCATTGTTTCATGAATCAACATTACCAAGTTGAATAATTGAATCAAAATTAACCATTTATAAGGTGCCAAAAAATCTAATAATCAGCCTTCCAATTTCAAAACCTTATCAATATTCATGATAACAATATCACATAATAAAATCAAATGATAAATATTTGGATAAGATTTCAAGATTAAGTTATGAAAAATGATTAACATTAATCACTTGATTTTCAATGCAAATCCACTCAAAATGATAATTTCAAAGTAATGATTTTGTCAACTAATCCATAGTTCGCAAAGATTTCTTTTTAAAAACATTGAATTTCATGTTTCAGTAGCTGCTGGAATGTCACCATTTCAGTAGCTATCAATTATTTAGTTTTGCTATATGAAATTCAAACATTTCATCAAAACAAAATACAATTTTGTTTGATGAAATAATGTTTTTTTTAAAGTCTGTTGGGTAGGGGCACAACACGGCTTTATTAAATTTTGAGACTTTATTTGTCGTTAGTTTTTTTAATTATCATTTATATTCTTTCAAAGTAAAGCTCAATTGGTAGTTATTGCACATGATGTTGATCCAATAGAGTTGTTAGTATGGATTCCTACACATTGTATAAAAATGAACATATAATATGCAATTATAAAGGAGAATGCATGCCTTCGACCAATATGCATACTTGTAATCTTTGTTTCATGGAAAAATTTACAGAAGTTCAATTTCTAAGTAATGTGTGATTGCGTTTCGTAGAAAACTAATATGCATAGCTTTTCTATTGTGTAAATATTTATTGTATATTGTGCACAAAAAGATAACAAATGCTATGTTCTTGGCTTCTGGTAAAAACAAGGAAAAAATGAAATCTAGGAAAATTGTTGAGGGAGTAAACCTGTGCAATTACATTGTTATCAGTAGGTATGTTTTATTCATCTATCAATGCTATATAAATAAAAATTATATAGCTTAGTAATAAATTAGTACTCTTCTTGCAGGCTAATTTTGAATGACAAGTTTGATGAATACCAAAGATAAAAACACATGGTCAAAGAAGAAACACAAAGGCTCACTTAAGATTAGTTCCTTGGAATATTTTTTCTAGTTCAAAATTTTTATTGAATTGTGTTTTCGTAATTTGATTAATATGTATAGAAACATATCAGAGTTTATACCAAATCTAAAGCTAACTTTATCTTTGACCTCATTAAAAAACAGGGAAATTTTGCAATGGTGTATATTGTTGAGTAAAGAAAATTTCGTACATATTTAGTGGCCTTATATACTTACCCACTTTTTCTAGGTTGCGATGATGATATTTTGATTTTCTCAGTTGTTAATGTTGTTTATATTTATTGTCATCTACTTTTAAGATTTTGATTTTTTTTTATATCTACTATACATATATCTTGAATTAATAAGACTCATGTTAGAGCATCATACCACCTAGTACCATGGTCATATACACTTAGGACACATTTTCATTTGTCTTGTACTTATGTCATATGGTCCAAACCTTGGTTATGTTGGTTTGGCAAGGTATATGGGGGTTTTGGACTCATTAATGGACCCAAGCACCCTATTTTTGGTCACATAAGAGAATGATCACCCTCATTAATGACATTTCAGTCCTTGGGGCACTCCTATTCTTTAAAAAAGGGAACTGGTTTGACCAGAGGCACCCATGCATGTATTTGGGTGGTTTTTTTTTCTTTTGGACAATTAATTGTTTCCTAGAGCCACTCCCACTCACCCATGCACTCTGCAATGCTTATCCTACGCTCATTTATGTCCTATAATTCTTAACCCACATTTACATGGACATTCGTCACCGTTTGAGGTGGTTTGGGAGCTTATTAGTCAACCTAGGAAGGTTTGAGGTCCAATTTAAGCCTGCAACATGTATGCCACCAATTTTCCTCCTAAGGATAATGATTTTCTCCCATTGTATTATAAATATGTACCACACATATTTACATGATTTACATTAATAGAAAGTTCAATTATTGGAACCATCTTTGTGTGTTAATTTTGCTCTTTTCACTATTTTTCTGCATAGTTTGTGAATATCTTAAGCTGTGAGGATTCCCTTAGATCCTATATATTGTTGTGAATCATATTTTCACATGGTATTACAATTATTTATTTATGAAATTCAAATTCATATAGTTTGAGTTGCATTTTAGGGCCTCCTCCAGAAACATTGGAGTGTTTGCATTATAGGTAGTTCTGGTGTCTTTCTCAGCTCAATGCACAAGAAGAAATGGAGCAAAGTCATTTATTTCTTACCCCATTCAATTATTTTGAATGGAATGCCAAAATAGTGATCCATTTAAGGTCGGAATTCCTCTACATAGTAACAATGGGAACTGAGACCGAGCCCAACTATCTCGTAGAAAAATAAAATTACTTCAACAGACTAGATGAAGCATTCATGATGCTTTGCCTCAGTATTTCGAGGAAAATTCTCTTAAATGTATACATTCTTAGGACACCCAATGAATTTTGGCTCAAGCTCGAGTCACTATTTCAGAATATTGATGAAATGAGAGGACACCAAATTGAAAATGAGTTGATCTCATTGAGTCCAACTCACTTTGAGACAATCCATGATTTCTTCACAAAGTTCAAATCATTGGTGCTTCAATTGAAATAGTGTGGCATCAAGAAGAAAGAATAGAAGTAGATCTTATCTATCCTTTCGAAGCTAAGTCCTCAGTATTCTGTGTTTGTCTTGACATTCCATTTAGGCAAGATGACAATTCGAAATTGGAGAATACCTCTACTAGTAGACTTCATGGAGTCTTTGACTCAGGAAAAAGAAAAAATAGTTCATATGGGTACCATAAAATCCACCAAGGATCAAGCCTTTTCTACAGGTGTTTTGAATCAAGCCAAAGTCAAGAATAAAGCCAAGGATTCGAAGTAGCAAAGAGTGAAGGAGAAGAAGCATTTAGATGTCGAAAGCTCAGGTTCAACTGATGCGGATTCGAAATCCAAGAGGATGAAGAGTAAGAGAGAGAATCCCAAATGTGATTATTTCAAAGGTCCAAATCATGAAAAGTATTGCTTCAGAAGTAATATGGACATCATGACCAAGCTCCTTGTAAACAACAATATTGATGTTCCATATTTTGCAAGAAGAGAGGAGCGCAAGCTCTCCTTGGAGCAAGAAGATGGTAAGCGCTTGTATGATTTGGGTGCTATGGATAAAAATGTTTTCATATATATTTGTTTCTGATATACAATCAGATATATCATATTTTGAAAACTCCATCCTTTCCTTCAAAGAAACCCCAAACAGTTCACCAAAGCTTCCTTAAAAAACTAGTCATTTTTTCACTAGTTTTTTACTTGTCTTCTGAAAGCTCTTTCCCAATCCATTCAAATCCTTCATATTCTTATTATGAAGGTGATATGTAGTTTTATATGCAGGTTATGACAATCATAAAATCATTTCCTCAACCATTTGATTCCCAAAAAACCCAAAAACCCTCAAGTTCGCTAGTTGGAAAATCTCAAAATTGCATTGTTTCCAATACTATGTCACTTGTGTATGTTTTTTTTATGTCTTGCATACATTAATTGGTTGGAAATCCATGTCATTGGCCTTCATGAGACTGCTATTCCACATGTCTGGATTTGTTATCACCACCTATGGTTCAAATTTCAAATCTCCATACCATCCAAGTTCGCTCAACTATCAATGTGATCTAGTTGCTCACTCTTTTCCCACTATGGACCCATTCGCTCATGGAGACAATATACCTCTAATATTTTCTGATGTAAATGAATTCTATTCTGATATTTTAGAGCCTCATGAGATTTGTTACAGATTTATGAATGTGCTTCATCAAATTGGGAAGAAGATTCATGGTTTATTTCATGATAGGGAAGCTACACATGAAGCTAATTTTGTTGAGTCTTTTGATGCTCTTTGGGAAAGTGTTTGTAGAGGTATATTTTCCATATTGATTATGCTTCTATATCAGAGTATCATTGCAGCAAAAAAAATTCTTATGATGCTCCTCCATCAGAAAATTATGACCTTCAAGGGGCCTCTCCACATGTTCTTTGTCTACAACACATTGATGCATGATCTTGGCATCCACAACATATTCACCAAGTCTATCACCAATAAGTTGTTCATTCAACTCATTCAAGTGAAGAAGAGACATGTTGAAAAAATTTCTATCATCTATGTGTCATTTCCATTCTTTAGGGAGGATTTTCCCCATGAGTATTTGCCTCTTTGCTCGTTTTTACATGGACAAAGACATTTTTTAAGAGGTGACTTGAGCCTTAGCTGCCAAGGCCTCAATTTTTGAGGTGGCTACACTAAATCAATATTAAGGGGGGGTGTCAAAGCATCAAACAACCTAGTACCATGGTCACACACACCTATGACGCTTTTTCATTTTTCTTGTACTTATGTCATATGGTCCAAACCTTGGTTATGTTGGTCTAGCAAGGTATATGGGGGTTTTGGACTCATTAATGCACCCAAGCACCTTATTTTTTGTCAACTAAGAGAATTAGCGCTCTCATTAATGGAATTTAAGTCCTTGGGTCCCTCCTACTCCTTAAAATAGAGAACAAGTTTGACTGGAGGTGTCCATGCATGACGTATTTGGGTGGTTTTGGGCCCTTTTGGGCCATTAAATGCTGCCCAGAGCCACTCCTACTCACCCATGTACTCCAACATGCCTATCCTATCCTCATTTATGTCCTAGAATGCTTCACCCACGTTCACATGGTCATTCATGACTGTTTGAGGTGGTTTGGGAGCTTATTGGCCAACCAAGGGGAGTTTGAGGCCCAATATAAGCCCGTCACATGTATGTAACCAATTTTCTTCCTAAGGATAAATTTTTTCTCCCATTGTATTATAAATATGTGCCACATATTTACCTTGTGTATAATAATAAAAACTTGACATCATCTCAGTATGTGTTAATTTTGCTGTTTCTATTCTACATAGTTGGTGAATATATTTTTTGTAAGGATTCCCTTAAATCCTAAATCTTGTTGTAAATCTTATTTTCACAAGTCATACTCAAACTTGTACCTTAGCTCTATATAACCTTTTCCATGTTTTGCGTTTTTCAATATGGTAAATTATTCCATGAACTGACTTTTTTATTCTAACATTTTAGAAATTTTTTAGATGGTTACATAAAAAGAAAATTACTTAAAAAGTTGTGTTTAACTCGGTTACACTTTCTCCTTTTATCAAATTTTTCATTTTTAAAGATATTTGGTCTACATTCACAAGAATAATTAATTAAATTAATCCTTACACGTTATTGGATGTGATTAGAGTGCCATATTTACCTTTCAAAAACAACAACGACCTATTGACTTATTATTGTACGTTCTTGGTATTGGTAATTATTAGTAATAATTACGTGGATAGGCGTTTTTCTCTGAACGCATGTTTGAAAAACATTGTACCAATTTCTTCATCTATCCAGCAACTAACATTTCACCATGTGTCTTCTACCTTAGCTGTGCATTGTCCATCGGTTTCAGTCTGTTGTCCACTAGTTTATGCTAGTGTCCTCTCGTTATGCTTCACTGTGAGACGTGCATCCTCAGGTTCTTCGTTGGAAAAGTATCGCGCATCCTTGGGTTTGTGTTGGGGAAGTTTTCTCCATTGCCCAAACTGTCAGCCTGTACGTTTTTGTTGTGATTAGCTTCTCCATACTTCTCCTCCTATACGCCATACAAAACCTTCTCTCAAACACGTACCATAACACTCCTGTTTATATTTAAATTAAGCCCTTTCTCCCAGACTTGAGGGTTGCAATACTACACTGTAAATCCAACAGAATAGAGCTCCCTACATGTTTTCATAGAAAATATTACGAAGACTAATTCGAAGGGCCTAAGAAGGGATACAATAAAAAACTATACCTCTGGAAATAGGTAGACATGTGGTCATATTATTGAAGATTTTACAGATGAGGATCTTAATTACAGAGTACGAGAGGCTTGAAGAGAAACCACACCCCTCCCGTCCCCTTCGTAGTAAAAACAAATTCCTCCCATGGTGTCGAAAAGGATTTGGTCGTGTCAAACGGGCCAATACACTTTCTGGAACTGGATATTTTTAAGTCTTACAATGGGAACAAGTTGATCAGGCCATTCAAGAACTTTACGAATAAAATCAATCAAAAATAAAATGGTCAAACCAGTTGTTCCAGTTATTGGTGTAATGTTTCAAGCTATCAGGTATGAATGACTTTGTGTGCTTATATCCTCTCATAAGTTATGCTATGTGAATTGCCATGGATTCCACTGATTGGAATGGAATGGAGGTCCTTTTTTATCTTCTAGTTGTATAAATATTTATCTTGTGATTTACATATTTCGAAACCTATGGTGCTGAATTTGGGACAAATGTTGTTCCTCTAAAGAAAATTCTGAAAATGCTACCTGATCTTTTTTATTACCAAGATCACAATGTGCGTGTATCAGCTAAAGGTATCACATTAGAGATATGTAGAGGGATTGAATGGATTGAGAAAGATTCGGTGAAATCAATTTTGATTGAAAATAAATATCCCTTAAACCCCTAATTCCATGAAATCCAAGGATTTCACATGAAACATTACTCAACAATATGACATTTACCATGGGAATATACCAAACTACGTACCTAGATCCAATGACCCAATTGCATGCCACAATAGAGTTCTTTTTGCATAACAGATTTCTTTCTGCATGTGGAAATATGTATCTGTACAGGTAGAAGGTAAAGATATTTGACTGGAAAACCCATTAATCCAGTGGAAAATGGCCCAATATTGACAACTTGAAAGACATTGTGCTCTCATTACTTGATTGAGATAAACAAATTACCATTGGAAACGAATTTCCTGACAAATCCTGTGGTGAGGACTCATTGTTTTGGTAAAAACAGGCCATGGAAAATCACCTCGCAATGCATTTAGGAAATGCGGCCACACAACATCCAATGTGTACAACCACGTATGAGAATCTCTTTCCCTCGGTTAAGGGCATACTCAATGAATTCTTTTGAGAATATCCAAGAATTGAGAACATTGCTCGTTGTATGGGAACCACTTTAATAACATCTAGATTTCCTTCCTTGATTTGACAGTTTATGTTTTTTTGTTGTTTATGCATTTTTTTATGTTTTCAGGGATGGTTTTAAGGAACCATACTTATTTGATTTGAAAGTGTAAAAATGATGGTGAATCTTATTAATTCTTAAAACGCCAACTATAAAATGTTTGCCAAACAGGGCTTCAAAAAATGTAAAATGATGAATCTCTTTTTGCAGAAAAACGTGGAAAAATAACCCATGTGCTAAATTTAGCCCCTAAAATTATCCCTGTTGAAATTATTTACAGTATAGGTTCATCTACTCTGTGACTACAGATCCTGCTCTCCTACCTTATTCTTTCACGCTTCATACTTGATCGATTTTCGTTTCTTTCAATATGAAGATTTTAATTTCATAGAAGAAGTTACTGTTGATTTTTCAAACTCTCTAGCAGCTCTCTAGTTTTATATTTCTCAAAAGTTTTAGAAGCCTATATTGTTATTCTAGTTTGCATAGGATTGAATTCTGTGATCAGAGGATCAACCCAAATTCTCAGAAGAAGGCGTTTTTCTATATGAGGTTGGGTTTCATGATTACTATTTCCACTATCCACCTAATAGAATGATGCCACATGTTTACGTACTGTGGGAAGGATTCAACGTCACCATCAGTGCACAAAGTACCATCCATTATGCCTAAACCAATCTATGCATCACAGGTCTGTGTTCGGCCGAATTACGACCAAATGCTCTGGCAGTCTCTTCTCCCTGGCGCTTCAGCAAATCCTTGGAGCCTTATTTTGCTTCCTATTTGGAAAATTTTGATTTTCTTGGCCTTTCTTCCTTTGCATGACATCCAGTGAGAATCTTCCATATATATGAAAATAAAAAGGTTAAAGACATGCCAATATTTTCTCTTCTAAAGATTGGAAAATCTTTTTTCGTTATGTTGGTAATCGCAAGCTCGCTAGAAATTAAAATAAATATGAATAGATTGCAAATAGACCTGAATTTATCAACTAATATTGCATACACTTAACGACTTGGTAGGAAATTGATAGCATAAACCAAAAAGAACATGTATTCAATGTTGTTGCTGTAGAATTTAGTTCCCACTTCAGGGTGGTGTATTTTTTCACTTGTTGGACCGATTCTTAATTCATGAACGCATAGGGCTGACAACTCTCTATTTAAACTCGGATCAAGTTTTTGTGCCATTTCCACGATCAAAACATTAAAGCATTTCTTTGATTTGCAATATTTGTTTTTTAATTTTTGGGATATTTTTTTATTTTCATGTCGAATCCTCATAGTTTCGAGGAATAAGCTGAGCGGGAGAATTGATTTTTTTTTAATTTGAGTTCTCAGTTGATTTAGGGACGATGAAAACTTTTGAATCAATAAGCGACTCAACGATTTTCTTTTATGTTTTAAGTTAAAGACCATCAAAAATAAAAACTTACGGCAATGAGTCTTGTTTTTTTATTTTTATTTATTTTTTACAAATATTAGATGTAAAAATGACGTTTTTTTTAATCTGAAAATTTTAAATAATTATTAAAATATATATTTTTATATAAGATTATTATTAAATTTTTATATAACGATGCATTGAAATTAATATATTTGACATATTAACTATTATATTTTATTTTATTTAACAAAATAAAAAACTTAAAAATAAAATTATTATTTTTTAATTATAAAACTTTAAATATAGATTTTAAAATGTTAATACAACATTTATTTAATATTCTATATTTTATTGAACCATGTATTTAAAATAATATATTTTTTATATTAAATTTGGTTTAAAGCCAAATTGAAAATTAAAATATTTGTTTAAAATAAATTAATGAAATTAAATTAAGAATAATGATATTAATGGTAAATAAGACTATCTATATAATTTTAAATTTTAATATCTATTATAAAAATTAGATAAATTTTAATATTAATATTAATTAAGTGCTTTAAAATGTCTACCAGCAATTGGTAATGAAGAATTGAGATGAGAAGTTGTAAATGGAAGATCACAAGTTCAAATTCCCTATGAATACTTACTTAAAAAAAACTAAATATTAGATATTGTATTTTATATTTAAAAAAATTATCTTTTCAAAAATTTCTATAATATATATATATATATATATATATATATATATATAGTTTTTAAAGATGTAGTATTAAATACAAAACGGTTAAGTTTTAGAATTTACATTAAAAAATGTATTTTTAAAAATGATTTTCAAGTCAAATAAAATTCAATATTTAATATATTTAAATATGAACCATTTACATTGATAAGCTAGAAAAGTGTTTGAGATAAAAAAGTGTTTAGAAGAAGGAGGTTGCACCGGTACACTCTTAGTTGTGAGTTATCACCCTCTTACTTTATGTTGATGATATTGTTCTTATGATTTTTTCTCTAACATGGTTATGACTTTTAACACCAACAAGCAAAAAATCAAGATTATAAAATCTAAGAAAGACACCTATGCAAAGTTTATTTATGATAATAGAAATCTAGATGAAGTGACTTCTTACAAGTATCTAGAATTGGTATTCGTCACAAGCTCAATTGGAACTAAAACATTGAGAAAAGGATTAATGGAGGGTGGATAGCTTATTTTGGTCTTAAAATTATTGTAAATCAACCAACTTGGTCATGTGGGATAAAAAGAAGTTCCTCTTTGAAACTATTGTCATTCATATTATCTTATATGGTTGTGAAGTATGGGGGTGCAACATTTCTAGAGAATCTTGGCAGAAGACTGAGCAAATCCAGAAGCGGTTTATAACTTATAACCTCAAAATTAAAAGCAATACTCGGGTGATTCCATGAAGGTGGGTAACACTTTTTGGCCAAATTTGGCGATGAAAACTTGATTTTTTACTAATGTGCTAGATAAAAGCCCTCGAAACGCATATGTGCCATGTGAATTTCGAATTGTAGTAAAAAAACAAATTGTAAAATATTATGTTGCCTTCCCAATGATATTTAAAAAAAAATATTTCGATGTCATTTAATGTGTAAAATTTTGCATTTAATGAACTGTGTAACCTTTAAAATTTGAATAAGTTAATAAGTGGCTCGTGTCCATCCCCAATAATTCAATCTTGCATTAATAATTTAAAAAAATATATATACGAGCATGATCTACACAAAATGCACTGTGGTATACATATTTTTTTGTTAATTTATTTCACAATATACAATCATTTGTTATTTTTTGAAAGTGACCACATCTGATTTCAGCATCATTTTATACACATGTGTGTCCATCCCATATTTTTTTTCACTGTTTTCAAAAATTGAAAAAACAAAGACACCCTTTTGAAGATGACACGCTGATGTTTGGATTGTGCATTTTTATGAAATTTTGGATGTCTATATTTTACCTTGGGTATTTTTCTTTGAGTTGCTTCGAAGTTGTTGTCTGGTTTTCTATGTGTAAGTTTTAGAACTAATTAAAAAAAAAACCATATGAATGCCAAAACGCATGCATGATATCTCAATGGACAGAGGAATTTGTGAAGAATCTATTGGTATAAACTCTGCTCAGTTGTGTGCCATGAATGGCAGGGTTTACACCCCTAGAAGACATAGAGAAACATTGATTTTCTTGAAAGAGGGATAAATATCTGTTTTTCAAGACCTTGATTGAGGTATTAAGCTCGATTGAGGGTTTGTCAGAACCTCGATCGAGGTTTTATTAAACCCTCAATTGAGGGTTTGATAAACCCTCGATTGAGCTACTCTTAAACACTTGAAAAAAAGCTTTGTACATGACTACAAATACACTTGCATAGTTTTTTGGGATATAAGCTTTAGCTTATATATATTATATATATTATATATATGTATTATATATAATATTATGTTCACGTAGGACATTTTAGAAATGGGTTTCAAGGACCCATCCAAGATAATTTAAAAGAAAAATTACAAAATAATAGAGGGGAAATGGGAAATTATAATTTTTTAAAGATGGTAAATGTAAAAATTAAAAAAAACATAAGTGAAAAAATAAAAAAATAATGAAATAAAAAATAAAAAAAGTAAGAAGAAGGATACTTATTCTCAACATTGTAATAAATATAAAGAATTTAAATTTTTTTATTTTTCATCTCTGAATAAATGATAAGAATATAAGTGCATAAGAAGAAGAATTGAAGGAGCAATATTATAATACTTATAACCATAGTGAAATGTGACTAGTAACAAGGGAAGCTGTCCTTTCTTTTTTAGATTTTGTTTTTTGAAACTATGGAAGAGGCATCAAAGTTTAGGGAACAAGAAAACTCTTTCCATAGTTCACCTAGAACATATAATTAGAATTCTCTCATTGTATAGATAAATGTGTACATAAACATAATTGACAATTATAACCTATTACCAATCTGTTTCATCTAGACACAAGTACATTAAGAATATAGAAAATGGATATAAGACTCATGAAATAAACATGACATTCCAACTCGCTCAACTCATAAAAAAAGGTTTTTTCGTAGTGATAATAATATGTCATGCCCCATATATGCGACCTTGTGAACCTTCTTATAACTAAATTTAATGAAGTTTAAATTTTTTTTGGACCAAAGATATTAACAAAGACATTGAACTCTATGTTAAAAACAGACATGGATTTAAACAACACTATAGATGACATTAATTATGAATATTGTGTGTAGTGACCAAGTGGACAAACTATTGTTTGTAGCAAAATCACCATGATGTAGATACAATAAACCATTCATTGCATCCTAGCATGATAACTCAAAACTTTAACCAATAGTTGTGAAACCTTGATGGTGATGCTAGGGATTCATTTTGAGGCTTTAACAATAGTTTTAGAGTCTTTGAACTACATGCATTTAATTTTTTTTAATGCTTATATTCAAGTAGTATCTTGGTGTGTTTTCATTAGGATTCAACATCTAGCTTGTTTATGTCATAAGTGGTTGGTAAGGAATTTCAACATAATTTGATTCCTATCAGCAATATATCCAATGTAGTACAGAAATGTAGTGAAATGTTTTAAATACTAAAAATACTTTGCTCCTTCGTATATAATTTTTAATTTTAAAAAATGTGATATGACTTTGAATTTACACTAATTTTTATCTTAATCATCATGTTCTATTCCTCCCTGAGCTCTGAGCTTTAAATATCTAACCTAAGGATCTATACCATAGGTAGATTGTAGTCCTGAAAAATACAGGTCGAGTGGACACAACTTGTCTAAGTTCAACTCATCAACTGAATTGCATGCATCACTGTCATAGTATTGTTTTTGCATTGAACCAATGAGAGAAATGATCCATGCAATTCAGTTGATGAGCTGAACTTAGGTGAGTTGTGTCCACTCAACCTGGATTCTCACGACTATGATCTTCCTATGGTATAGATCCTCGGGTTAGATATTTAAAGCTCAGAACCCATGGCAGAATAGAACATGAAGATTAAGATAAAAATTAGTGTTACATTCATAGTCATATCACATAATTGTAGTTTTTTAAAATTAAAAATTATATACGAAGGAGAAAAGTATTTTTAGTACCTTTAGAGAAATGAAAACGTGAGCATGCAAAAAACATGACCTCATTTCCTTGGGTTATATCAATGTCCATTGTTTACTGTTCAAAATTGTTATTGTGCCTCACATTTGCAATTAATTTTGCTAGTAAATTATTGACTGACATTAGAATTTACATCAATAACACGTGACTAAACATGATACTAATCCTCATTTTGACAAGAATTGAAAATGTTCAATGACATGTATTCAAATGGGGATTCAAAATACAAGGTATCCAAGGATATTTTGGAATAATTCATTAAATGAAAATATCGAATGAGCTTTTTAAAAATTTAACTAAAAAAATATTTGAGTGCCCATATTTGCGTGTGCACATGAATATGGACACCCAAAAATTTATTTAATCAAAGTTTTCCAAATCTCATATTGTTCATGGGAACAAGGTCTTTGAATTCATGGCTGATGCACAATCATGGACTCCTTTAAAGACACTTTAGATGCCACATAATACAGGAATAAACGGAAAACTCCCACTTTAGGTGACAATTAGGGGTACTTCCCTAACTTATTTGAAGATGAAGTAAAAAGAGAAAATATAGGTAATTGAATCAGCTTT
>LPNX010959999.1:0-21894 GCA_001517045.1 Pseudotsuga menziesii
TCTTGTCTCTTGTGATGTGCTTATGTGATTGTTGTGCTTGTTATTCTCTCAGTGAAAAGATATTAACATAATGCTAGCTTAAATGTTGAAAAACTAACAATGAAAGGAGAAAAGGTGCTTTCCAAGATCGACTTGAGGTTTGGTTACCATCAAGTGAGAATCAAAGATGAATAAATTTATAGGACAACCTTCAGAACAAGGTATGGACATTATGAGTTTGTAGTGGTACCATTTGGTCTCACAAATGCACTGGAAACATTTATGTGCCTTATGAATAGTGTCTTCAACATGTATTTGAACAAATTTGTTTTTGTTTTCAGTGATGGCATTCTTGTTTATTCTAAAAAATAAGAAGAGCATGAAGAACATTTGAGACTAACATTGCAATTTCTTAGAGAACATCGACTGTATGAAAAGATGAGCAAGTGTGACTTCTATAAAGATAGAATTCAATACTTGGGTCACATTATTTCAGAAGAGGGTATATCTGTGGACCCTGACAAGATTGAAGCTATCAACAATTGGCCTACTCCAAAGAATGTGATAGAGGAAAGATCCTTTATGGGGCTTGCAGGATACTACAGGAGATTCATTGAGGGATTCTCCAAGGTTGAACATGCTATCACTTCTTTGCAAAGGAAGGGGATAAATTTTGAGTGGACCTCGAAGTGTGAAGAAAGTTTCTAGTGGTTAAAGTTTCTTCTCACCAGTGCACCAGTCTTAAAAGTTGCAGACCCAGAGAAATATTTTGTGGAATGTATGGATGCATGCAATCAAGGACTTGGAGGAGTTCTTATGTGAGACAACCAAATGATATGCTATGAATACAGAAAGCTGAAGGAGCATGATAGGAATTATGCCACTCATGATATCGAACTTGCAGCCATTGTACATGCTCTCAAGATGTGGAGGCATTACTTGATGGGAAGAAAACTTGAGTTAAGGATAGACCACTGTGGTCTAAAATATTTGTTTGATCAGCCTACTCTGAACGTTAGGCAAGCTAGATGGCTGGAATTTTTATGTGAGTTTGATTTTGAAATCAAGAACATAAAAGGTAAGGAGAATAAGGTAGTTGATGCACTCAGTAGGAAAGTACAAGAGATACATGTGGAATTCATTAGCATTTACGAATCAGATTTGAGACAACAGATTATTAATCATAATGCCGAAGATGAAATGTATGCACAGGTAAAGGACAAATTACAGCAACAAATCCTTGAAAAGAATTATGAAGGTTATAAGTTAGAAGAGGATGGACTTCTTACTTATAAGAGCAGAATGTATATTCCAAATGTGGCATATTTGAGGAGGGTTGTTATGGATCAAATCCATCAAACTCCATATTCTGGTCACTCAGGATATCAGAAGACAATTGCTACTACAAGGAAGCAGTACTTTTGGCCAGGCATGAAGAAGGACATGGCTGAATATATTTCAAGGTGAATGAAGTGTTAGAAGGTAAAGGTAGAGCATCAACACCCAACAGGTTTGTTACAACCTTTATCGGTTCCAGAATGGAAATGGGAAGTTATTTCCATGGAATTTATTACAATATTTCCAATGACTTGGAGACAACATGATTCCATCATGGTTGTGGTGGACAAGTTGACAAAGGAAACACATTTTATATCGATTAAGTCTACGCACAAGACGAATGAAATTGCTAATATTTTGATGAAAGAGATTTTTAAATTGCATGGATTGCCTAAGGAAATAGTCTCTAACAGAGATGTGAAGTTCACCTCTAATTTTTGGAAAGGATTGCTTGCAGACTTGGCAACAAAGTTGAATTTCAGCACATCCTGCCATCCTCATACTGATGGTCAGATCGAGAGAGTTAACCAAGTGCTTTAAGACATGCTTCGCATGTATGTGATGGATGAACTATCAAAGTGGGAAGACTATTTACACTTGTTAGAATTTGCTTATAAAAATGGACAGCAAGCATCCTTGGGCATCAGTCCATATGAAGCTTTGTATGGTAGGAGGTGCAGAACGCCAGTAAGTTGGGATAACCCAGTGAGTAGAGTTGTGATTGGTCTAGAATTGCTTAAGGAGATGGAGCAAGAAGTTGTAAAAATGAGACAGAATCTAAAGGCAGCCTAAGAAAGACAAAAAAACTATGTAGATAAGCATAGGGTGAACAGAGAGTTAAGTATTGGGGATCATGTTTACCTCAGGGTGAAGGAAAAGAAAAGTTCCTTGAAGCTTGGGAGCTATGCCAAGCTGTCTCCTAGATACTGTGGGTCATTTGAAGTGCTTAAAAGAATAGGACCAATTGCATATAGACTTGCATTTCCTATTAGCACTAGGGCTCATAATTTCTTTCATGTTTCCTTGCTTGAGAAATATTTACATGATCCTAACCATGTAATAAATTGGGCTGTGATGTAGGTGGAACTAGAGGGAGAGTTTCAAATCGAGCCCATGTGCATCCTCGCCAGGAAGGTCAAAATGATTCGGAACTGAGCAATAGGATAGGTAAAGGTGCAATGGGAACACTATGGTCTTGGAAAAGCTACATGGGAGCTAGAGGATGCCATGCAACTGGAACATTCATTTTTGTTCAATTCTGTGGATTACTGAGGGCAGTTCCAACAAATCATTTTTGTTCAAAGTTGTAAAGCACTGAGGACAGTGTTGTTGAAGGGGGAGGGGAATGTAACACCACCCCGTTTTTGACCTTGTTTTCATTTAAATAATATGATGTAAATAATCATGATGTGGAGCTCAAGGAAAAATCCCCACCACTGATATAGTGTTTTGTTTGAGTGATTAAGATTTAGGTCGATGGTGATTTTATACTAGCTGAACATTATATGTTCAGACATCATGTTAAATTTGAAATTTTTAATTGAAGTCCTACAGCAAGCTATGTCAATGCAACAAAATGAGATGGGGGCATGATTTTTACTAAGGATAACAGGGGGGGATGGAAAGAGGAGGCAAAAATTTGAAATGGGCAAAGCACCATTTCTGAAAAACGTTTTTAAAATTTTCTTGGGAAAGAAAACACCAAAAATGACTGCCTTTCCCTCATGATTTCTACTATGTGGAACATTTTGGGAAGACATTTTGGCATTCTAGTAGGAAGAAAAACCACTCTGAGTCTTGATCCTTCAGGAATTTTTCCTATTCTGGGAACTGTTTTCCTTTTTATGATTTTCTTATCTGTTAGTCATTTCCTGGATGCGAATGCCTAAAATCTAATTTGTGTTTTTGAATTGAAGGACCGAAATTTTTTTTGGATCATGTGATTACAGTAGTCGGTCTCGCTCAGGAAATGCCTAGATTTTCCTAATTTTTGTGTGTGTGTATTCCTTGGTTGTCTTACATTTTGTTAATCGCAGAAATGAGATCACTGCGTGTACATCCTTTTTTGACATATGAACTGATTTGGGGAATGGAAATGAAGTCTATACTTCCTTGATAAACCTAGTGTGTGAAGGAACCTCATAGACCAATCTAGAGGGTTGGTTTTCTTCTTTGTATACCCTGAATAGCACTGGAAGGGAATCCATGGCTTGAGGGACTATGTAGCAAAGAAGGGGATGCTTCCTTGTGATGGGTGTGTAAATGTTTATAAGTCAGTCTAGATCAAGTGTAGGTGTCAATATCTCTAGGATTGAGCTCACTAGCTGAGTAGTCAGTCTTTCCACCTCCTCGGAATCTCGATAAACCCAATTCTATTGGATTGGCTGTGTCTCATGTGAGTTTTGGCTAAGTGTAAATCACTACCTGTGTAAGTCTGATAAACCCAACTAGAAGGATGGCTTGGATGGTATCCTAATAAACCCATATGTTGGCATGGTTGTGACTTGTATAAACTTTGTCTATGTGTAAATCACTGCCTGTGTAAGTCTGATAAACCCAAATGTGTTGGCTTGGATGAGTTTTATTGTATCCTTGGGTATGGGGAAGTATTCTAGCGTTCCTTATTCCTTAGGGAAATCATGCCCAGCTCGAGGGTGGCAGTGCTGGTGAGAGATTGATGAGCACACTGGCCTATGGTTGGGTGGAACATTGCAGTGACATAGTTGGTTGTGGGACAAGATTATAATAAATATAAGTATCTCTTTTGTTTCAATCCTTGCAACTATACTTGTTTATAAATTAATATGAAATGATGAATGCTTGAAGGAAACGTGTTGTGTTTTAGCTCTACATTTCATGAATGATGCATCTATGTGTGTAATTGCTTCAATGAATTTTATAAGTTGATTATGAAGTTAGAACGGCTACATTGGTGATGACCTGGATGTTGGAAATCAGTTTTATACTTAGAAATTTTCATGAACAGATCCAATTTACGCATATTTTCCCTTCTGCAATTCCCTTTCCGCAACATGTGTGATGCGGGATGCGGGATGCGTAAATTTCGTTTAGTGAAATATGCTTTCCACAATTCCCTTTCTGCAACTTATGGGATGTGGGATGCTGAAATGTCATTTGGTTAAATCTTATTTCCATAATTCGCTTTCCGTAACATGCGGGATGCAGGATGCGGAAATGACTATGGAAAATATCCCTTTCCGCAACTTTGATATCTGCAATGTCCATTCCGCATGTGGGATGCAGGATGTGGAATGCGGCATGTGGGGTGCGAGGTGCAAGAATGAAATTTTGATATGTTGCTGATTTCGCAAGTGAAGCTCTCTGCACCGTTTATTTTCTACGAGATGATTCTCAGCCGTTAATTTGATTTCGGATGCGGAACAGACTTTGATAGTTGATTTCTGTTGCGATTCTTCTCAACCGTTGATTTGATTTCGGATGCAGAACAGACTTTGATCGTTGATTTCTGCTGCGATTCTTCTCAGCCGTTTGATCTCTCAATGGTTGGGGAAGATATATATTTTATAGACAGTATGGATCAGAATGTTAGTAGGAGAAATTATTTATTGTGTATATCTTTAAAGAAAAAAAAATAGGGATTGGGAATCATCATACGAATGCAGAATCAGAGATGGGTAACTCAGGTAGAAGAGTTGGGTCGCATTCTCTCCTCCGGGGTGGGAGGGGCATGACAGATATCTTGAGATTCATAAATCTTTTTAAGATGGGAATTCCAACCTTTTAAAGCAATTTTATTGTCTTCTTTTGTTTTGTGAGTTAGAATTTTCCTCCATAATTTCTTAGGAGTCACCTTGGAGAGGTGTAGGATATTTTCCTTCCTTTTACTTAGATTATGCCTTTTTTTCTTTTGTAGTGCTTTATCTTGTCCATTTTTATCGAATATGTAGTAGCTTTCTTAATTTATTTTCTCACATCTTTACACTCTTGATCATACCAAGAGTTGGTTCTACTATTGCTCCTTTTATTCAAGGCTTCAATAGAGAACTTGCTAATGGATGACAAGAGGGTTGTAGCAAAATTATGGTAGAGACTTTCTATATTATCTATACTATATAAATGAAACAATTCATTTTTTTAGATCATGGAGAAAATTTTCAGCTTTAGACCAAGTGTTTTTGTCGATGATAGTTTTCCTCCTAGGGATTGCTATGCATGGCAATATTGAGAGTTATACTTAAAGGTCTATGGTCATATTCATGATCATGGTCATTGAAGATATTGAAATCTATTGATTTATTGTATAGAGGGATATAAGATATAACATAATATACACACTATTTCCGAGCACATGGATACAAGTAATCCAAATCTAGTTTATCCATTTTGTGAGATCGTTGCAAATGATAAGATCTTGAGAAATACAAAATATGACCAGCTCATAACATAATAAGTTTTTACATAGATCTTCATAACTTCTTTTGTACCTATTAGCTAGATCAAGGTCTCCGTCTAACCAAAGAGGATTAGGGTTGGAATAATTGCTTAAAAGAATAGATTTCTTACTGGAATTTCAAGCATTGAAGTCACCCATCAAAAGGATTTTGTCTTCCTTCCTTAAACTACAAATATCATGTTCTAAACTATTATATGGACAATTTTTATCTAAATTGGTTTTTATAGAAGTTGGAATTAATAGGGGAAAAAATAATAGATGGATATGTAGGTTTTTTCAACATTAATGACTATGGTATCTATCCAAATAAATTGGTTGTAAGGGTCTTTCTTATAAAGCCTAACATGTGGAGATATGTTCTTCATAATGTAACAAAATATAACCCCAATGCCTCTACAACATGAACATTTATTCCACATTGACCATAGGACATATATGTCTATATTAGGGACCTACGACTCCTTGTATTCCCAAGTTTCAAACAATAATATAATATCAATTTCGCTCGGGATCCAACTTAAGTTAGGGACTTTTCTCCATGGAAAGCCTCGGCAGTTCTAGGAGAAGATCTAGAGCGTGTCAAATTGCTATTTATTACTATAATTTTGGTTTCTATATCTAATAACAGCTTTCCCATTTCTGATTAATTCCCATTTTCCCTCCTTCCTAGCTTCTTATACTTTTTTGTCCTCCTTTCTTAATTCAGCATGATCCTTTGGAATGAGGTCTTCATTTATAAATATCCATGAACCTTTTACACTTGATGTATTACTGAGTATGTTGTATTTTTGTTCGGTAGAGCTAACCTTAACGTGTAATAGCATTTCTTTATTCTCAAAAAATTGCCCCAACCTATTTGCTTCTATGAGATCGGTAGTTTCAATTTGTAACCTATTGTGAAGTTTTATCTTGACAATGCCTAACATATCCTCTACTGCCTCCTCTTTTAAACAAAAAATTATAAGGTTTAAATCTCTTTCATTATACTCATGGTCTAAGAGTATGAGCTTATTCATTTCCTCTTTAATGGGTTTGATATCTATTCTACCTTCTATATTATTTAGGGTTAGGTTATGGTTAAATTTTTTCTCTAACTCTTTAATCCTATCATTTTACTTAATATTTTCTATTGTATCTTCCTCTCCTTGTACAAATGTTTTTTGAATTTCCATTACATGTAGTATGATCGCCATTATCTCTACCTTGTTTTCCATTTTCTTTAACTTATCGTCTATTTGTGTTTGGATCTCTTCTTGAAAATATGTGAATTTATTATGAAGCATGGATTTTAACTCTATCTGGAGTTTATCTTCTCTTTCTTCCCTACATTTCTTTGAGGATTCTATATATTCATAAAGTTTAGACTCTCCTTCTTCCTTACATTTCTCTATTGAGTCCATAAAATAATAAAGGTTGTTTTGTAGGGTAACGATGTTAGGTATTCCTTTCACATTTTTTGGTAAATGTGGGAAGATATTAAAGACATATTCCTTTTTACTGTGGAATAAAACTTGGATGAAGAACTAAGCCCAAGTTCTCTTGTTTTTCTCGTTTTGTGTGTTTGATGTATGATGATGATGTTTACATGTCACTATTCTATATTTTGATGAGCTTGTAGTTAATGTACCTCTTTATCTTGTTTACTGTTGTTGTTGATCTTATTTTGTTCATGTTTTTCTTTCATGTTACGTTATCTAGTTATTATTTGTTTATAATGAAGAGGATAACTTACCTTTGTATGTCAAGGGGTGGAGTGGAGGGTTTTGTCCCTATCAACTCACTTGGAAAGCTAAGGGATCCTAATCTACTGGGCTTACTTAGTTCATTGTGAACTAACATGTGTGTAGCTATTTTTTTCTATATGTTACTTTTCCTATAAACCTAGCTCCTAAACATGATGAAAATAATCCTAGTATATATAGGTAGCTAATCTTAATCCGTAAAGGTTTCCTCTAAGAAATACTAAATCCTATGCTCAAACTAAAAGAGGAAAGGCTTCCAATCCTAATGTAAATATGCATGCTTGTAAGCTATGGTATATGCTTTTAACTATTGAGTTGAGGGTTTAAGTTTAATGTTGGTCGTAATCCTTTAAACTATATAACGTGGAGGGTTTATATATGGAAATAGAAACTATGGAATGGTTTATTATTCTGATCGCAAGAAGTTTGAAGGTATACTATATACATGTGGGTTTTGATTTGGATAGAGGTGCAGATGAGGATAGTGCATTCAATGAACCATGTGAAGGCTACGCTCAAGCCTTAAGCCTTGCACTAGGGATTTTAGGTTCTCATTTGCTTGTATTTCGTTTTGGGTTGATGTAGGTTCATGCTCTAGGGTTTGGGGCTACACATACCATGGTTGGGATTACAACACTGGTCATTAAAACATTTATAGGTATTCCATCATTCCCGTAATGGTTCAACTCCTTCAGTTTCATTTGGTTTTATAGTTTTACTCTATACTTCTCATTGTTTGCTTGGTTTCGTTTTTTATAGGTTGGGGAAGCATGAGTGCTCTGCTTGAAGGGAGGAGACTTAGTTGACTGCACAACGATCCGAGTAATCCCACATAGAGAAAGGGGACTTTACCCAAAGTTTAGTCAATTTTAGTGTTTGCACAGTTTCCGTATTACGAACTACAACTGACCACCTTGTTGTGTTTTGGCCCGGGTTTTGGGGGGAAAGATGATAGTATCCTTTTGGATTTTAATAGCCTATAATATTTGGGTGTCGATTTCTCTACCCATTTGGGTGTCGTGTTTCCTAGCTACGACTGTGTAATATTTGATGGTTTTGCAATGTATAAATGTGATGGTAATTTTTGGTTAAAGAAATGACTCGGCTCTACGTTTTGGTGTATGTTGCGAGCTCTGTGATTTTTTGGTTTACTATTAGCTCTGTGATTTTCATTTCGATGCGTTTAAAAATTCTATCACTACCATTGCAAATAAATGGCACTACAATTCCATTTATTTTGCTATTACTGTTGACTGTGAAAAACCACGAGTGGTTAACCCTTGTTGTGATTAGTTTGAATGATTCATCGATTATAATGGGGATGTTCTATGAGTTGAATGATTTAGCTCCAATGTAGATAAATTAATTGTGTAAAATATTCTACCAAAGGCATAACTCTTGATTCGTATGGGATTTTAGTTTTCGTGGGTGGCCGTAATGGCTTGGTCTGAATCTTGCTCATAAAACGTAGCCTGTGTATTGCATTTACATTTTAGTTATTTAAATGTACATCCTTATGGTATTTTGTTTCATAGATTCGATACTTGGTTGTATTCTTATATGGTTTTGTTTATTTGCTTACATAATTTTATTGCTCCCAGCTGGGCTCTACGCGATTCGATCATGGGTCGATTTATTGGCTAGGTTTTACTGTTTAAATTAGTTTGTGGATATTAATTTGGCATTGTTTAACATTTTTAAATGTATTAGCAGAGAAAGGTCGAAGATATGAATTTACTATGATTATTTGTTTATCTTTTGATTAGAGATATGTATACTATTTTTTTTATATGGGATATGATGTTTATGTGGTTTATTTAATTAATAATTTGTTTATTACTTGTCAGCTGGAGCGAATGAGTTTAGATTTGGTAACTTGACCTTTTGATAATAATTTTATAGATCTATTTATAATATAATGAAATGATTTCTTTGTTAATTTAATTGCTTACTGTTTTTAAGTAGATATCATATATGAAATTCTATGTCTATGTTTGCTCGCAAATGAAATATGCCAGTAATGCATCTAGTTTATGATTTTGAGTTGGTTTTTATGGGATTCGATCCCTGGTTTGAATGTTTATGAATATGTTTTTAATTTGTTTTGTTTAGTATATTTTTTAATAATTAGATAGAGTTCAAGTAATGTTTACTTTTAAAGAAAAGAATAGGCTGAGTCTATTCATCATTAGGTTTACTTAGTTAATTTTGTTAATCTTTGGTTTATGTTAAATTAGACCTAGGCTGTAACATAGGATTTAGTTCAAGTTTATCTAGAAGCTAGGGTTTGAATCTAGATTACAAAGTCTAACATAAACTTTTGAACTAGTTATCTATAAATCTAATAGCAGTTTAACCCTAGAAATCTATCTAAGAATTTAAAGGCTAGGTTTCAATTTAACAAATGAAACAATTCTGAAACATATATTCAATCTGGGAAATAAACTTTCATATCTTTAATACAAAGCATAATAACTATAAGACCAACTTGTAAACATAATTAATATAACTGGTAAATATACAAACCTCATACCTTCACTATTCAACGTTTTAATGGCTAAGAACCCTCCACACTTAAAGTCACATAAATAATAAAACCCTAGTTATTTCTGACCTTAGATCTTATAAATGGATAACCTTGGAACCACGACGTTCCTCCCAACTATGACCCGGAACCGTTCCTGGTTCTAATCCGGATCCCCCCGAGCTGGATTCAACATGCAAGCGATCTAGAACTCCTAAAGGTGAGGATTCTCTTATTTGGAATATGAGGCTCTATATAAGAATGCTTGCTTTTGGAAATTCTCTCCAAAAATATTTTGGAATAATGATCAGATCCCCAAAGCCTTCTCTTGGAAGGTGTCTTTATAAACAATGTTTTAGGAAAGGGAAGTTGTTTTAAATTTCAAGGTGCATCCATGGAGCTCGGTTACACTTTCTGGCAATGTGCTTTCGAAAAAATCACAAAAATGTACCTAAATCAAGCAATTTTTAAACCCTCGATCGAGGTTTTAACACCTCAATCGAGGGTTTAACAAATGCTCAATCAAGGTTTTCTTAAACCCTTGATCAAGCTTCTGTTAAACCCTCGATCGAGGTGTTAGACCCTTGATCAAGAGTTTAATAGAACCTCGATCAAGGGTTTTGAGAAAACCTCAATCGAGGTGTTAAGACCTCTATCGTGGTCCCTGCACAAAACAAAATTATAAAAAAGGGTGTGGGGACTTGCAACCTCTTTTTACCATTTTCTCCATAGACCTTGACCAAGCTACATCGCAACCCATGAAGGTGGAACCACAAAAATCCCAAGCACAACCTACCTAGATTTCACCACGATGGAGTCAGAGAAGAGAGGTAACATCCTAAACTAGTTTTTTGAATTATAAATCGAATGTTATGTTTTTTTTAAGTTTAAAAATTTTAGTTTAAAATTAAAAAAAATCATTGTTATACATGTTTTTAGGTTAGTTGTTTTTGTTAAATATGTTTGAAATGTGTGCTAGCGGGCAGAAATGCTACCAAATTTTTATAAAATTGTAATTTAAATTTGTTCTTTATTTAAATATATATATCTGTGTGTGTGTGTGTGTGTGTGTGTCAGGAAACGAGAAATGCTTCCCAATTTTTTTCAATCCTCCAAGAATACACAGAGGATTGAAAAAAATCCATAAGAAACCAAGTAAACAGACCCTATATGAACCATAGAGACAATTAATCAACACTAGACCTGAGACAAATCATTAATATTTTATAAAAATTTAATTTAAATTTGTTAAATTTAAACATTAGATTTATAGTTTTTATCAATATTTCTATCAATCGGCAGCGTTTATGCTGATGGTTTAATTTTTAAATGTGTGTCACGCAAGCAGAAACCATGCCCAACCTTTTTCAATCCTCTCACAATACACGGAAGATTGGGAAAAATCCAAACCCTAGACGGGAGACAATCCTGAACCTTAAACCAGTGGAGGAATTTCTCTAAACAACCCATATATTTTAAATATTTTAATATAGATTAAAATTTAAATATTTAAAGAATATATATTATAAATAAAATAAATATATATTTATACATTTTTAAATATTTAATAATTTATGTAATGTAAAATTATATTATATTAATTAATATGATTAGTTAATTTGCGTATATGAATACAGTACATAGCACATTTTTTATCCTTAGTGCTCACTGCACCCCATATTCTACATTCATCCCACACTCTATAGGTGCAGGTCTCCTATCCAATAACTCTATCTAGATTTTAAATCTATATGGAGTTTAGCTTCTCTTTATTCCCTACATTTCTTTCAGGATTACATATATTGATAAAGTTTAGGCTCTCCTTCTTCCTTACATTTCTCTATTGATTCCATAAATTCATAAAGGTTGTTTTGTAGGGTAACTATGTTACATATTCCATTCACATTTTTTGGTAAATGTGGTAAGATATTAAAGACATCTTCCTTTTTACTGAGGAATAAAACTTAGATAAAGAACTAAGCCTAAGTTCTCTTGTTGTTTCTGTTTTGTGTGTTCCCTGTATGATGATGATGTTTACATGTCACTATTCTATATTTTGATGAGCATGTAGTTTTTTTTTTTTTAGACTATAACAAGGGGGAAGGTTAATTAAGAGCCGGTGAATAAGCCACCGGGTGCTGCATACAGATAATCAAGAGCGCAGGGATTAAGGAGAGCCCAGGTCGCCTAGCAAGTGCAGAGGAGACAGAGAAGTAAGCTGAGGGAAAAGACTGCAGAAACTGGATACAAGAAGAAAGGATGGAACTGACAAAACACAAGAGAAATAGAGATGACACTAATTGAACTTCTCCAGGATCCTTTTTATAGCTGATTCTAACGCTGAGATTCGATTGCCGAAGTTGCCGGTGGTGTTGGCTGCATCTTTGAACTCAGTGAAGACCACATCTTTGTAGGAGTTCAGCTCTCCCTTTGAGTCTTTGAGGTCCTTCTTTAGTGTGCTCAGTTCGTTGGCGAAGGCTTTCCACTGATTGTGGCCTTTGACTTCTTGGTTCTCAGACTTTAGCTTTAAGGCGTCCAAAGACTGCTGAATATCAGCCAGGCGATCTTCCACCGATTGCACGTTTGAGGAGGAGCCAACAGAGTCCATGGTGGCGCGTAGGGGGACTGGAGGTCTCACGATTCTGAGATGAGACGAGCTTCAGGATTCAGAGAACTTGGAGCTGGGAGATGAACAACAAGCAGTGCGTATGGCAAATGAGGAGACTCAATATAAATCTGGAGGTCACGGTGTCGAAATGAATGAGAGAGGGGCTCTTCTCCAGCGCACATGATGGTGAGGCTTGACTGAATCTTTGTGGATCAGCATCAGTATGGAGTTCTGATCAACTGAGTGCAAAAAAGGAGATCTGACCTCTGCGATTTGGGGGATAAATCCAAAAGAATCTCTGTCACGATCCTCCAACGCGATTTGAACCAGCGTCTTTTCCTTGTACTAAAGATTGACTGCATCAATGGGCTCTGACCACTGCGATTTAGGGGATATTGCATATTGAAATTTTGTCATTAACCTCCAGCACACTTTGATCCAGCGAGGATGCCCTGTTGGCCTCCAAATCGGCCTTACCATTTAGGCCACGAAGAATATGGTAGAAGTTGATTGTATTGAAATTAGAGATGGCCAGATGGATTTTTTTTATAATGGCTGCTAAGAAGACGTTGGCCGGCAGAGTTTTTGAAACCATGAATTGAATGATAAGCTTGGAGTCCCCGAACACCACCAGCAAATTTATTTTCTGCTCATGGGCAATCTTGAGGCCTTGCCAGAGGGCAAGCGCCTCGGCCATGTTGTTTGACATTATGCCTAGCCCCCAGGCATAGTTGACTAGGCCGGAATTCTCACTTGAGAGAAGGATCCCGCCTCCTCCCGCGCGGCCTGGGTTGCCTTTGGAGGCTCCATCAAAGAACAGGGCATTTTCTTTTAGAGAGGATCTCCACATTAGAAAGTCATTTTCTGCAAGCCGGATTTCCCAGGAAGCCTTTTTTGCAATGGAGATGATGGATGTGGGCTCCGGGAACTTGAATTGAGCCTGCCATCTTCTTTCTTAAGGCTCCAAGTATTTGGAGTTCTGAAGGTTGCTCTTGGACGTGGCTATCTCCCCTAGGAGGGCTTTGCATTTGATTGCAATATTGATGCCGGGCTTCTTTTCATTCCTAAAGATGCAATTATTGCGCTCCAGCTAGATCTTCCAGCAGATCGCTTTGGGGGCCCAATTCCAAACTGATTTGAGGAGGTCTTTTTTCTTAAGGTCAAAGGGGGAACTGCAGGTCCAAGAGGCAAACAGGTCGGGGATATTGTGAGGGACATCAAGGTCATCTAAGTTCAGGAGGAGGACCTCTGACCAAACTTCTTTGGAGAAAGGGCAGTTTAGCAGGAGATGGTCCATCGTTTCTTCTTATGAGCAGCACAGGGGGCATCTGGATGGACCTTCCATCCCTCTGATTTTTAAGTTATCCCTCGTCAGGATACTTTGGTGAGCAGCAGTCCAGCAAAAGAAGTCTATTTTTGGCATGAGCGGGAAGTTCCAAATAAAATTCCATCTGGCTGGGTTAGGAGCGACGTGGGGCAAGGAAAGGAGGGCTTTGTAGCCTTCGCTGGCTGAATATTTACCAGATCGCTGGCCCCACCCTCTTTTGTCCGGCATGTTCTTTGCAGCTGGCGCTTTTCCTTTGAGTAGATGGATTAGGCTGTCCTTTTCTTCACTTAACCAATTGGGGAGATTGCCTATCTGCCAGGCCTTCCAAGTGTTTACATTGTCTTCTTCCCAGCTGGAGATATCCCACAGGGTGTTTACGTTTTTGTTTTGGGCCCAGTCCATGATGTTTTTTATACCTGGGTTGTGATTTAGAGGCTGATCTCCCATGATGGCGTCCTCCCACAGATTTATTTTCTTTTCGTTTCCTGGAATCCAATAGAGATTAGGCTTGAAAGAGAGCAGAGCTTTAAGGCATAACTTGTAGATTGAAGAGCCTGACTTGTGAAGGATTGGCCTATCCAGGCATCGCAGCCTTTCACCGCTGAAGTATTTCTTTCTTAGGACTTTACTGCACCAGCTTTCTTTTCCAGCGATTAGTCTCCACAGAATTTTTGCCCCCATGGCCAGGTTTTGATTTGCCAGGTCCCTAACCTGAAGGCCACCTTCCTTATAAGGTTTTTGGATTTTGTTCCAGCTCACCAGGTGGAGAGGGTGCATGTTCCCTTTGTCGCCTTCCCACAGAAATTTTTTTATCAGCGATTCCATTTTTTTCAGTATGGAGGTTGGCGCCAGCAGGATGGAGGTTTGGTAAACTGGCATGCTCATGAGCACT
This sequence comes from Pseudotsuga menziesii, assembly GCA_001517045.1. Classification (NCBI taxonomy): domain Eukaryota; kingdom Viridiplantae; phylum Streptophyta; class Pinopsida; order Pinales; family Pinaceae; genus Pseudotsuga; species Pseudotsuga menziesii. The sequence goes on from LPNX010959999.1 coordinate 14,846, forward strand.
GATTTTAGCAGAATTGTTTTGCCTGCTGGGTTTAACCAGTTGGCGCCCCAGTTTTGGATTCTCTTCTTAATTTTATCAATAATGGGTGTCCAGTGGATAGCCTTCGTGCCTTTCTTGAAGATTGGAGCTCCAAGGTAGGAGAAGGAGTCCCAATCGTAGACTGCTTCCATGCCCATCAGTCTGGCTATATCTCCTAGTTCTTTCCCCGAACAGTGCCAGCTATAGACCTTGCTTTTTTGAGGATTGATTCTGCTTCCTGAGATCTAGTTATAGAGGTTCAGATCTTTTTTGAAGTGATTGGCCATGAAGACACTTGCTCCTCCTAGAAGAATCGTGTCGTCCGCGAACTGGGCGTGATTTATATTTTTAACCCTTGGAGCCAGTCGGAGCCCAAGGAGAGTGTTATCTTGATTTCTGAAGGAGAGCTGGAGGCTTATCACTGATGCCTGAATTGCGTAGAGGAGAGGGGATAAGGGGCAACCTTGCCGGAGCCCTCTGGACGCTTGAAAGAAGTCAGTGGATCTGCCATTTACTAGAGGGGCAATCCATGGGGATCTAACACAGCCTTGTACCCAGTTGATGAAGCGAGTGGAGAAACCCATTTTTTCCATGACTAGGAAGAGGAAGTTGTGTCTTACCCTGTCAAAGGCGTTGGATAAGTCCAGTTTTATCACCATTCCTTCTTCTTTGTTCTGATAACTTGTATGGATGGCCTCCTGAACAAGGATGATGTTGTCTTGGATCTTCCTGCCTTTTATGAATCCACCTTGGTTCTCCGGGATGACTCTGGGGAGGATTGATTTGAGTCTATTGGCAATGATTTTGGCTATGATCTTGTAGCTGAGGTTGCAAAGGGATATTGGCCGGAAGCGGGAGAAGGATGTGGCCCCTTTTTCTTTCGGGATGAGGGTGAGGAAGGCAGAGTTTGTACTTCCCCCAATATTGCAGGTGGTCTGAGAATGCCTTACCATCCTTAGCAGGTCCAGTTTGATTATGTTCCAGCAGCTGGTGCAAAAAATGGCGGAGAAGCCATTGGGGCCAGGGGCACTATCTGGCTTCATTCTGAAGAGGGCTCTTTTTATCTCTTTTAAGGAGATGGGGGAAGTGAGAAGGTGATTGTTCGCCTCTTGGATTAAAGGGGGAATGAGGTCGAAGGGGTGATCCAAGGGATTTAGAGGGCTGTCCTCAGGGGCTGAAAAAAGATCTTTGAAGGTGAGGAAGGCGGCTTTTTTAATTTCTGCGTGGTCTTTTATCAGGGTGCCTTGGAATTTTATTTCATTGACATCTTTGAAGCCTTTGCAGGCTTCGGCTTGTTTATGGAAGTAATTAGTGTTCTTGTCCCCACTCTTTAGCCACAGGCTTCTGGATTTCTGTCTCCAGAATTCTTCTTTTGCTCTGCAGGATTTGAAGAAGTCCTTTTGGAGTTCAGCTTCTTTGGAGAGGGTCTCGCTGGACAGTGGGGCGATGTCCATTGCATGTTGATGGTTTTCGAGGGCTTTTTGGGCAGCAATTCTGAGGGTGGTGGGGTTGGAAAGGAGTTTGGCCCAACTCTTGAGGTCTGCTTTAAGCCTCTTTAATTTATGTTCCCAGGAGTGGGAGGGAGAACCTGGCACCGGAAGAGACCAAGAGTTTGAGACTACCTGCTGAAAGTTGTCCTGGTGTAGCCAAAGCGGACTGAATCGAAAGGGGATGGGGCCCAAGGGAGCGTCTGCAAGGAGATCTAGCAAGATCGGTCTGTGGTCCGAGGTGCTATTGGGGAGGATTTTGGAGGTGGCTAACAAACCAGAGGAAAGGAAGTCTGAGTGAATGAGAAATCTGTCCAGGCGTGCAGCTATGTGACCCGGGCCCAGTCTCTTGTTGGACCAGGTAAACTTCCCAGAGGGCGGTTTGACATCCATCAGGTCCCAGTGGAGGATAATGTCCTCTACCCATTCTCTAGCTTGATCCCTTACTATGGAGCCCCCTTTCTTCTCTTCGATGGAGAGCGTGACGTTGAGATCACCTGCAATAATAATATTTTTTGGGCTGTGCTGGCTAAGAGCCGCCTGAAGGGTGTCCCAGCAGCTGCGTTTATCAGGAAATAGGTTAGGAACATATAAGTTAAAGAGACTTACTTGGATTCCGGAGTCTCTATGAAGCAGAATGGTGAGGATCCAGTGATCACTACGATATTCATTGATCAGATCAAACTTTGTAGCATCCCAGAACGTTGCAATACCTCCAGAGGCGCCTTTGGAACTTATTACAATCACTGGGCCTTTTTTCCAGATTGCTTGGCCTACTTGATAGAGAATGGATTCCTCCATTTTTGTCTCCTGAACTAACAGGACGTCCGGCTTGTTTATTCTGATAATGTCTTTCAGAGCTTCTTCTTTTTTGGTTTGAGCCTAGACCCCGGCAGTTCCAGGAGATGTAACGCATTTAGAGTTTTTTGGAAGGGGAGGCCCCCTTGGAAGGCTGGCCTTGCTTAGATCTGGTGCCAATCATGTTTGGCAGCGTTTTCTGAGCACCTTTGGCTACATCTCTAAAGGATCTTTCTTCTCGGTGCTTTTTTTTGGATTTTCTTCCTCTGCTGGGCTTTAGCGGCGTTGCTTGTGGGCTGCTTGATTCCGAGGCGTAGTCATCTGAAAATCCGCCCTGATCAGAGTCAATGTTGGTGGGGTCCTCCTCTTGGCTTGCGATTTTTGAGATCTCTCCCATGGAGGCGTGAGGAGGGGTGATCTCTGTTAAGACTGGATCGAGATCTGGCTTTGATTGCAGAGGTACTTCGCCGGATCTGCTGGAGTCTTCCGCTTTGGACCTATCCTCGCTTCTTCTTCCAGCGCTGGTTTCATCAGAGGTTGCCGGGAGGTTGATGGCTTGGTCCTGAGAGAGGTCTGGTGGAGTATTTCTTCCTTCTGGATTGTCCTCCTTACTGTTTGGGATTTGTGGGTCGTTTCCTTGCCTTTTTTCTTGGATTTTCGGAGCTGTTTTGGCTTTTTTAGGTCTTTGCCATCCCTCTATATCGTTTCCTTGTTGATGGTTGGGGCAATTCCTTTGGAAGTGGCCATGCTCATGGCATAGTCTGCATTTGAAGGGCAACTGTTCATAGTCTAGCTGTTGATAATGCTGCCGGTCACCTACCGAGATCTTGATCACTTTTGGTATCCCAGCCTCAAGGTTTACCTCTACGCAGATTCTGGCACAGGAGTATTGGCCTTTGGGGTCTGCTTTGTCAATGTATCGGCAAAGCCCTTTACCTATTTTTTCCAGTGATTCTGAGTTCCACAATGCGCTGGTAGATTGGGGAGACGAACCCAGACAGGGACCTCCTTGGGTGCGTCTAGATTAGGGTCAAAATCCGGGGTCCAGCGGTTGAGTTATAGACCTTGAGAGCCCATGAAGTAAGGTCTGTTCCTGAAGATGAGGTCTCGGTCGTCCTTGGAGATAAATTCAAAAATGTAGAAGCCTCTTCCCATCGGGTAGCAGGTGACGCTTTGCTTCAGTTGGGGCCTCCAGTTTCTTTGTATCCAGTCATCCGTTGTTTTTGTGGAGGGCCACAAACCCATGAACTGTCCGACCAACCCCCGATCCGCCAGGGCCAAGGCAATCTTGATGGGTTTCTCCACTGGCAGGCTGATTTCAGGTATTGCGTCCATTTTTTTGATAAATTTCGGAATTGGGGGGGCTGTGTTCTTCTTCCCGGCAGCCGTCACAAGCCTCTTGAAGGCTTCTTCATCAGATAGAGGAATGGAGGGAGGGGGGTTCCCTCCCCCAGGCGCAGCGATGGGCCGCAGACTAGAACGCAGAGCCCTAGCCGCTGATCAAGCCAGACGCGCGTCCTTCATTCGCTCCAGTCTATTGATGTTTCGATGAGCATGTAGTTAATGTACCTGTTTATCTTGTTTACTGTTGCTGTTGATCTTATTTTTTTCATGTTTTTCTTTCATGGTACGTTATCTAGTTATTATTTGTTTATAACGAAGAGGCTGACTTACCTTTGTATGTCAAGAGGTGGAGTGGAGGGTTTTGTCCCTATCAACTCACTCAGAAAGGTAAGGGATCCTATTCTACTAGGATTACTTAGTTCATTGTGAACTAACACATGTGTAGCTATTTTTTCCTATAGGTGACTTCTCCTATAAACCTAGCTCCTGGACATGATGAAACGAATCCTAGTATCTACAACTAGCTCATCTTAATCATTAAAGGTTTCCTCTAAGAAATAATAAATCCTATGCTCAAGCTAGAATAGGAAAGGGTTCCAATCCTAACGTATGCCATCATTCCCATAATGGTTCAAATCCTTCAGTTTCCTTTGGTTTTACAGTTTTACTACATAATTCTCATTGTTTGCTTCATTTCATTTGTTGTAGGTTGGCAGTAGCGTGAGTACTCTGCTTGAAGAGAAAAGACTTAGTTGAATGCGCAACCATCTAGGTAATCCCATATAGAGAAAGGGACCTTTACCTAAATTTTATTCAATTTTAGTGTTTGCAGGGTTTCTGTATTACGAACTACAACCGGCCACCCTGTTGGGTTTCGGCCTAGGTTTTGGGGGGAAAGATCATAGTAGTGTTTTGGATTTTAACAGCCTGTAATATTTGGGCATATATTTCTCTTCCCATTTGGGTTTTGTGTTTCCTATCTACGACTATATAATCTTTGATGGTTCTACAATGTATAAATGTGATGGTAATTTTTGGTTAAAGAAATGACTCGGCTCTACGTTTTGGTGTATACCGTGAGATCTATGATTTTTTTATTTACTATTAGCTCTGTGATTTTTGTTTGGATGTGTTTAAAAATTCTATCAATGCCATTTCTTTGCAATGGCACTACAATGCCATTTATTTCGCTATTATTGTTGAATGTGGAAAATCACAGGTGTTTAACCCTTGCTATGATTAGTTTGAATGATTTGTCATTTATAATGGGGATGCTCTATCAATTGAATGATTTAGCTCTAATGTAGATAAATTAATTATGTGTAAAAGATTCCAAAGGAATAGATCTTGATTCGTATGGGATTTTAGTTTTGGTGGGTGGTCGTAATGGCTTGGTCTAAATCTTGCTCATAAAACGCAGTGTGTGTATTGCGTTTACATTTTAGTTCTTTAAATGTACATGCTTATGGTATTTTGTTTCATGGATTCGATACTTGGTTGTATTGTTATATGGTTTTTTTTATTTGCTTACATAATTTTAATTCTCCTAGCTGGGCTCTATGTGTTTCGATCATGGGTTGATTTATTGGCCGGGGTTTAATGTTTAAATAAGTTTGTGGATATTAATTTGGGATTGTTTAACATTTTTAAACGTATTAGTAGAAAAAGGTTGGAGATATTAATTTACTATGATTATTTGTTTATCTTTTGATTAGAGATATGTATAATATTTTTTTTATATGGGATATGATGTATATGTGGTTTATTTATTTAATAATTTGTTTAACGGTTTTCAGCTGGAGCGAATGAGTTTAGATTTGGTAACTTGACCTCTTGATAATCATTTTATAGATATGTTTATAATATAAAGAAATCATGCTTTCTTTGTTAATTTAATCGCTTACTGTTTTTAAGTAGATATGATATATGAAATTCTATGTCTATGTTTGTTGGCAAATGAAATATGCCAGTAATGCATCTAGTTTATGATTTTGAGTTGGCTTCAATGGGATTCGATCCCTGGTTTGAATGTTGATGAATATGTTTTTAATTTGTTGTGTTTAATATATTTTTCAATAATTAGAAAGAGTTCAAGTAATGTTTAGTTTTAAAGAAAAGAATAGACCGAGTCTATTTATCATTAGGTTTACTTAGTTAATTTTTTTAATATTTGGTTTATTTTAAATTAGACCTAGTTTGTAACATAGGATTTAGTTCATGTTTATCTAGAAGTTAGGGTTTGAATCTAGATTAAAAAGCATAATAACTGTAAGTACAATTTGTAAACATAATTAATATAACTCGTAAATGTAGAAACCTCATACCTACACTATTCAATGTTTTAATGGCTAAGAACCAAGCACACTTAAACTCACAGAATTAATATAACCCTAGTTATTTCTGACCTTAGATATTATAACCAGATAACCTTGGAACTACCACGTTCCTCCCAACCATGACCTAGAACCGTTCCTGGTTCTAATCCAGATCCCCACGAGCTGGCTTCAACATGAAAGTGATCTAGAACTCCTAAAGGTGAGGCTTCTCTTATTTGGAATATGATGCTCCATATAAGAATGCTTTCTTTTTAAAATTATCTCCAAAAATATTTTGGAATAATGATTAGATCCCCCAAGCCTTCTCTTGAATTGGGTCTTTATAGACAATCTTTTAGGAAAGGGGAGTTGTTTTAAACTTTAGGGTGCATCCATGGAGCTAGGTTACACTTTTTGGCAACACGCTTTTAGAAAAAACACAAAAATGTACCTCGATCAAGCAATTTTCAAACCCTCGATCGAGGTTTTAACACCTCAATCGAGGGTTTAACAAACGCTCGATCAAGTTTTTCTTAAACCATCGATCCATCTTATGCTAAACCCTCGATCGAGGATTTAGTAGAAGCTCGATCGAGGTGTTATAACCTCGATAAATGGTTTAGTAGAAGCTCGATTGAGGGTTTTAAGAAAACCTCGATCGAGGTGTTAAGACATCGATTGAGCTAGATACCTCAATCGAGGTCCCTATGCAAAAAAAAAAATTATAAAAAAGGTCATGGGGACTTGCGGCCTCTTTTTGGAATTTTCTCCATAGACCTCAACCGAGCTATACATTGCAACCCATGAAGGTGGAACCACAAAAAACAACCAAAACCTACCTATATTTCACCACGATGGAGTTGGAGCAGAGAGGTTGCATCCTAAACTAGTTTTTTGAAATCTAAATCAAATTTTACATTTTTTTTAAGCTTAAAAATTTTAGGTTAAAGTTAAAAAAATCATCGTTATACATGTTTTTAGGTTAGTTTTTTTTGTTAAATTATGTTTGAAATGTGTACCAGCAGGAAGAAATGCTGCCAAATTTTTATAAAACTTTAATTTAAATTTTATATCTATATATATATAT
>LPNX010959999.1:29629-56155 GCA_001517045.1 Pseudotsuga menziesii
AGATTTTCCTCGCTTCAATGGTACTGATCTGACTGGATGGATCTATTGTGCAGAACAATATTTCAGTCTTCATAATACTTTTGATGTCAACAAAGTTCCACTTGCCTCCTTTCATTTGGAACAGGAAGCTCTTCAATGGTATCGTTGGTACATCAAGGCTCATGAAGAGCCAAAATGGCCTGATTTTTGCCAGCTCCTTTTGCAACGATTTGGTCCTAGTGCTTTTGATGACTTCACAGGAGCTCTCACTAAACTTTGCCAAACTAGCACTGTGAAAGAGGATCAAACTGAATTTGAGAAACTAGCTAATCACACTGAAGGATTACCTGATGACTTCTACCGGAGTTGTTTTATCAATGGTCTAAAGGATGCAATTCGCTCTGAGGTCAAAATGTTCAGTCCCAACACAATGCTGGAAGCCCTGGGGTTGGCTAAGTTGGAAGAAGACAAGATGGCATCCCAACAGTGCTCCAAATCCTCTTTTGTTCCCTTCCAAAATATGGGTTCTCAACGACCTCCCATTCCGCCAGCTCCTCGCTCACCTCCAATCAAGCATTTTTCTGAAACAGAGATGCAGGCACGCAGAGAAAAAGGGCTTTATTATAATTGTGATGAAAAATTCACTCGGGGACATCGATGTGTTCAACAAAAGCTCTATCTCTTAGATGTGGATTCTCCACCTACCTCTGAAATTGGTGAAGAAGCTCCCGATCCAATGGATGCTCCGGTTGACATTCAGGAGCCGCCTACTGACCCTCCATCTTAGGACGACCAGCCCGAGATATCCCTCCATGATTTAGCTAGAGTCACTACCCCCCAAACAATGCGGGTATGCAGTTACTTCAAGAAGCTTCCTCTTACCATACTCATTGATTCTGGCAGCACTCATAATTTCATTAACCGTCAGATTGCCAAACAAGCTGATTGTCGTATCCATCCTTGCTCCAACTTTGAAGTCATGGTTGCCAATGGGGGCACCTTACCTTGAAAAGGGAAGTGTCATAATGTGCGTATATCTATGGGAGATTATAACCTCCGCTCTGACATGTTTTCCTTGACCTTAGGCGAATGTGATGTGGTTTTGGGTGCTCAATGGTTGCACACACTTGGCCCCATATTATGGGATTTTGCTGAACTTTGGATGCAGTTCTCCCCCGATGGACACAAACACACATTGAAAGGATTACAACTAGGGTCTCTCAGCATCATCAGTTCACATCGCATGGAAAAAATCCTTAAGAAGAGTTCCCATGGTGTCATCGCTCAGCTCCATTCCATTCAAATGCAACCATCAGCGCCCCCCACTACTCCTTTGGATATCCAACAAATTCTGGATCGATATACAGGTGTTTTTGCTGAACCAGTGGGACTTCCACCTTCATGGCCAGAGGACCATCGTATTCAGATCCTTCCTAGAATCATTCCTCCCAACATCAGGCCCTATCGTTACCCATTTCACCAAAAAACAGAGATTGAACTCCTCGTTAGGGACTTACTGAAGCAAGGTATTATTCGCCCAAGCACAAGTTCCTTTTCTTCACCAGTTCTTCTTGTCCGCAAAAAATATGGGTCATGGTGCCTCTGCATTGACTTCCGAGCACTTATTCACCTCACCATCAAGGATAAGTTTCCAATTCCTGTTGTTGATGAGCTTCTTGATGAGCTTCATGGTGCTCAATTTTTCTCCAAGTTGGATCTTCGCTCTGGGTATCATCAAATTCGGGTTCATGAGGATGATATCCCTAAAACAACTTTCCGCACACATGATGGCCACTATGAGTTTTTGGTCATGCCCTTTGGTCTCACTAATGCTCCTTCCACATTCCAGGCCTTGATGAATAAAATATTCCGACCCTATTTGCGGAAATTCATTATGGTATTTTTTGATGATATCCTCATCTACAGTAAAACATGGGCTGAACATCTCCAGCATCTGGCTCTTGTAATGCAACTTTTCTATGATCATCATCTCCATGCCAAAAAGTCTAAATGTGTTTTTGGCCAAAACGAATTTGAGTATCTCGGGCACATTATCTCAGCACAAGGGGTTCGTGTGGATCCTGCCAAAATCGCTGCCATGAACAATTGGCTACCTCCTAAGACACTCAAGAGCCTTCGTGGTTTTTTGGGGTTGACTGGCTACTACCGCAAGTTTGTGAAGGATTATGGGAAGATTGCAGCACCATTAATTGCTCTGTTGAAAAAGGATGCTTTTCATGGACACATGTTACCGAGTGTGCATTTGACAAGCTGAAACAAGCTATGTGTACTACACCTGTTCTAGCTATGCCCGATTTTTCCAATCCCTTCACTATTGAGAGTGATGCTTGCGGCAATGGACTTGGTGCTGTTCTCCTTCAAGATGAACACCCCATTTCGTTCACCAGCAAATCCCTTTCCGGTAATAATTTAGCTTCCTCTACATATGAGAAGGAAATGATGGCTATTTTGCATGCAGTACAAAAGTGGTGACCCTACCTCTTAGGGAATCATTTTTGCATCAAGACTAATCACCAGAGTCTGAAATATTTCCTAGAACAACGTGTATCCTCCCCAGCACAACAGAAATGGGTTAGCAAACTCATGGGTTATGACTATGAGATCACTTATAAGAAGGGTAAGGACAATATTGTGGCGGATGCCCTTTCTCGCACATTTGATGACCAAGGTTCTCTTTTCGTGATTTCTATGCATGTTCCAAATTGGTTGCAATTGGTTCAACAGGGTTATGTCAAGGACTCTTCATTATCTCAAATCATCCAACGCTTGGACAACAACCCTTCTGCTGTCCCACATTAATCTTGGGATGGTGCTTCATTGAGATACAAGGGTCGTCTGGTGCTTCCCCAAAACACAGCTCTTCAACAAGCTATCTTCTATGAACTCCATGCTTCTTCGTCAGCTGGGCACTTTGGTTTTCTCAAAACGTATGAATGGGCACGGCGCAACTTCTTTTGGCAGGGCATGAAAAGGACAATTCAATAGATGGTGGCTGAATGTGATACTTGCCAGCGCAATAAGGGTGAAACAACACCCCTTCCGGGATTGCTTGACCCCTTGCCCATACCTACCCGGATATGGACATATATTTCTATGGATTTCATTGAAGGGCTCCCTAAATCTGGAGGGAAGACTGTGATTTTGGTTGTGGTTGATTGCCTCTCCAAATATAGTCATTTTTGTGCTCTCAGCCATCCCTATACAGCCTCCTTTGTTGCTCAAATTTTCCTGGACCAGATCTTTCATCTTCATGGAATACCTTCTTCCATTGTCTCGGATCGTGATACAACTTTCATCAGTCATTTTTGGACAGAACGCTTTCACCACATAGGCACCAAACTGAAGATGAGTTCAGGTTATCACCCACAAACGGATGGTCAGACTAAAATTATCAATAAATGCTTGGAAACTTATCTTCGTTGCTTCTCCTCTGAGCAACAACATCAGTGGGAAAAGTGGCTCCCTCTCACTGAATGATGGTACAATACCTCTTACCACGCTGCCTCTAAAATGACTCCATATGAAGCAGTTTATGGTCAGGCACTGCCAGTTCTTCTTCCTTACACCCCCAGCACTTCTCCAGTTTAGGCAGTTGACGCGGTCCTTCGAAACCGCGATGAGGTTCTTCGCATTTTGCGCGAAAATATTCACATGGCAAGAAATCGCATGAAGCAACAAGCTGATCAGCACCGTTCTGAGCACACTTTTGAAGCCGGTGATATGGTTTTTCTTCGTCTCCAGCCTTACAAGCAATCCTTACTAAAACTCAAAGGGCCTCATAAGCTTGCTCCAAATTTCTATGGGCCATATAGGATTCTTCAGAAGATTGGGTCTGTTGCTTATAAATTGGAACTTCCTCCTTCTTCCCTCATTCATCCAGTATTTCATGTCTCTTGTTTGAAGAAATTTCTTGGCACCAACATCAAAGGCCAAACTATTTTACCAGAACTGGATAATGAAGGATCCATCTTTTTGGAGCTGGAGGCTGTCTTCAATAAGCGCACTCGTCAGCTTCGCTATAGCTTTATCACAGAGGTCTTAATTCAATGGCACGTAATGCAGCCCGAGGATGCCATGTGGGAACCACTCCTTCAGATTCAGTGACAATTTCCACATCTAAATATTTGAGGACAAAGATTTTTCTAAGGGGGAGGGGATGTTAGGAACCCATGTCAATCCTTCTCTTTACCATGTTAGTATATTGTTGTTGGACGCATATGCTTTGTAAGTCGTCCCATAGTAATTGTTGATCCATAGTTTGTGTTATTGTTGTTGGGCCCATATGCTTTGTAAGCCGCCTGTAGTATTTGTTGATCCATAGTTTATATTGGCCCATGGTTTTGACCCATAATATTGGCGCCTATTTTTAGTATATAAGTGTGTGTTGAGGCCAAGGAAGGCACTGTGAAGTTATTTTGTATTGAGCTTGCTCAAAGGAGGTTGCCCCTTCGAAGTGGTCTGCGATTAATATAAAAGTGATTTTGCGTTCTGCTGCTATATCGTGTATTTTGATTAATTATTTGCTGCAGGGTCCTCACAAGGTACTAGTTATTTATGTTTGAATTGTTTGCAAATTTATGTTCATATTATAATTTACATGTTCAAATTGTAATTCTCAAGTTCAAATTGTAATTCATTAATATAACTATTTTCATGTCATGGAAACAAGTGCAAACACGGGAAGTTGCAGATGAGGGCATTGAAGTCATTGTGATTTTTATAGATGAGTGGGTTGACGCTCATCAGCTAGGTCCTAGCGAAGGCTCCTAGGTAACAGCCTCCCAAACCTGACACTCGCCTCGAGCGAGGTGAGTTCATAGATTTGTGTTTCATATATATTTAATTTTTTGTCACATTGTAAATGTAATTTAAATATGTGGTATGTACCTAAATTGTAGAGTTCAAGGTTTTAACTTCTGCAGTTCTCAGACCTGGGTTATTTTCTTCATGATGTGCGTGAGGAAGGCCAAGGGAATAGTGCAGCTGACAATAGTGGCCATGATGGTCGATCTCTCGAACAATGGCGTAGGGTTGATTTGTAGAATTTATTTGTGGACTTTATTATTTTGGAATTTATTATTTTGTACTTTATGATTATATATATATATATGGACTTTTTTTTTAACATGATGGACTATTAAATGTTTTAATTGTTTGCAGTTATTGTTTAAATTTTGTTTTCAGTTACAATTTTAACATATTTAACAATCATTAATGTTTTACAATCTTACGAAATTGTACAATTTTGCAATTTAATAAATTACAAGTTTACAAAATTTACAATGTTTACAAATTTTACAAGTTCACATGTTTGCAAAATTGTTAATCGAACGCAATTTACAATTTTTAACATAACCTACAATCAAAATGTTACAAAATTTACAACTTTACAATGTAAGATCTACTAGTTGCAAATTATATTCACAATTTGTAATTTTAAATTACAACTACAATTTACAATTACAATATAAAGTTTCATTTCATTTACAAAAAAAATTACAGCTGCAATTTTAAATTTGATTTCATTTGTAAAAACGTTTACAAGTTTGCAAAATTGTCAACAAATGAAACTTACAATTAAAATGTTACAAAATTAACAACTATACAATGTAATCTACTGGTTACAATTTTCACTCACAATTTGCAATTTTAAATTACAAAAAATTAAATTCATTTGCAAAAGAATTTACAAGTTCACAAAAATCACAATCGAACTAAACTATAATCACATTTTGCAATTTTCAATTACAATTGCAATTACAATCAAAATCTACAATTCAATATAATTTAATTGGCAAGTGTACAAAATTTACCCATCTACAATAATTTACAGGAAGCTTACAAGTTTAAAATTCACAATTTTGCAAAGTTTACAAGTTACAATTTTAAAGTTTACAAGTTTACAATTTACAACAAATGAATATTACAAAGAGTAAAAAGGGGTAGAGATCAAGATAGGGTAAAAATGGGAAAAAAAAGTTAATATCAGTTGCAATTGGTGGATTTTATGAGGACGCAATAAATGTATGTGTTGTTCTTTGTATTACATATTGCTAACAAAATATGCAACGCATAATGATAATGTTAGGAGAAGCAAGCTAGTGTACAATCTCTAGTCTAGTATAGTCTAGTCTAAAATACATTGGAAAAATTTACAAGTTTACAATTTACAAATTTTATACAATGTAACATCTAATTTATAACTTTGCACAATAGAGTGTGATATACATGTATTTGCACAAATACACTAAAAAAGAGTTACATAGACAAAATTGAGCTTCCATAACATGGTCTTAGGACATTGTTAATATTCCTAGGTATAGGTGAATGCACATAGAGTATATGTGAATGTACATACTCGCATATATAAGTTTACAAAAACTATATTTAAATACAAATGACATATTTCAGAATAAATTTTGATTTTCTACATTTCAAAAGAATGTCAACTATGTCAACATCAAAAGCGGTATATAGTTCTTTCATTCATCCGGCCAATGGGTTATAGGAATGCACATCTCCATAATACGATCATGATCAGCTACTGAAATATTCCATCTCTTTGGTTCACTCCTCTTCAGCTTGATTTCAATGAGATGTATCTGAGATGCCACCACCAAATGACTGTATTGACAAGATATATATTCAAGCATGAAATCTCTGTAAATAATATAATCACCTTGTCTTCTCACTTTTTCAAAAAAGTGTCCCATCACAACTGGTTCACAAACCTGGTACGTGAACTCTCCATCAACATAGGCCCGCACCAACCTTGTTTTGATTTGTGTACACCGCATCAAGAAAATGCCACATGCTTGTCATTTCCCAGTGGTGCAATTACAATAAATACATCACCTACATCAAGATTTTCAAATATTAAAAAAAATATTAAATATATGTATGCATATGTACAAGACTAGAAGTTTAAACATTCAATCAACTATTTGAAACTTGAATGTGTGAACGGCATAATGAATCCATTAATCAAATCATGTACCTTGCTTAACCAAATCAGAAACTTGATCATGATCTAGTGAAACCACTACCTCGTTAGTTTGCATCTCTTGCCATGTCGGAATTGGATGTGGCCCCTTTGTCTTAAGAGGGACATATTTCCATTGTTTTACATATGCATCATTCACGCAATGATCAACTCCCATTCCATTGGCATCAATGCAGAACTCACAGAAACACGCATACTTCCTCGTTTCAATGGAAAATATGTCATCCATGTCTTTACTATGAACTGAATGTAGTTCTCTCATAGTAGGTATGGTCTCACAATACCATGGCATGGATCTATTCACATCGCCAAGGGAAACATCCCAAAAAAACCTGAATCGAATAAAAAACATCGTATATATAACACAAACTCATTTATTAAATTCCAATTAAGTTGTTTATATATATATATATATATATATATATATATATATATATATAACCACTTATAATATGAAATGAGAACTCGACACGGTTCTTGTTTTTCTTTCTCCTAATTTTAGTATCTAATTTTATTTCCATTTAAAACAGGGTTGGTACCAGTATCACACATTTTCATTTTAAGGCATTTTTTGGGGCCTTTAAATCATCTTCGTTGTAAAATATTATTACTTTCTATTTTCAAGTTTGTTTTTTAGACATTTAACAAAATAACATACATTTAGAAGCAAGTTATATTGAAAATCATATACATTTTGCAATTTTTTCTTTAAAATAAGACATTTTTATAGGCAACATAAGACTTTTTTATTGACAAAATGTAAGAAATTCTAGAAAATAAAGTCATTTACAACCATTTTCGATAGATTTCCATAGAATTTTTGTATAAAATTGATACTATTTCATACTATATTCCAAAATGTTGCATTTCACATAAATTCACAAAAAACTATACCATATATTTGTAAATAACATATTAAAAACAATATATATAGAAATTTTATTTCTAAAATAAAGTCTAAAAGTCAAAACGGTACTAATATATATTATCAAAAATTTGTCAAATTAAACATTTTCTTCAAGACATTCAACTAATCAACACTATCATGCAGTCCAAATTCTACATTGAAATTGGAATTTTCTGGAGCTTGGCTTTCCATAGGGACATCAATGTCCTCTTCCATTGGGTCTTCTATGTCCGCAAGATGCCCAAAATGATCCTTTCCAAACATCTATCCTAATGGGGGTTGATAATCTTTTGACATCTTCGCCACAAGTGTTTCACTAAACTCCCCTTTCTTCAAGCCAACTTCTTGTAATTCATCTGGAAGAACTTGAATATCATTCATTTGTTTCTTGATGTAATTGCATTGTAGTGTATAATTATGAATGGATATGCAATGTCTTCCTTTTGTATGGAGCATGCTATTGTTGTACCTAATCACCAAAAACAAAAAAACATTTAATACAAATAGCATAAAGAAGCATACTTTAAAAAAAAATTAATCAATAATAAAAAAAACAATAAAACTTGAAATATGTTTCCATATGTAATATTGGAAATTTGACTTGAACCTCAGAACAAATATAAGACCCAATCTCCTTCACTTGAAAATGTGTCTATGAGATAATATCGGAAATTAATCAATGCTTGTGGCTTTTGATAGATGTTTATAGCCACTCCTTTCAAATCCCTTTCTTCATATGCCAATTTTTTAACCACGGCATTATAAGTCAACATGTGACTATATTTTCCTTCTCTCTATTTATTGATTAAAAGAGATTCATAAGTCTCATATTTTGTCCAAGTTGCAAGATGTATGTTTTCGATATCATTCAAAAATGGATCACTGTCGGAGCTACGAATATTAGGCTTTTTCCTATAACCAAAATAAATAAATAAAGAATTTAATTAACTTATCAATAAATATAATTGATTTATAAATTCAATAACTTGATAATATAGTGCAAATATATTACCAATAAAGTTGATTCCTTGTTTTTTCTTTACCCTTGAAGGATGTCAACAACCCCCCTAATTGTGTGCCAGAATGGAACACAACGAATCTCCATACTAGTGATGTTCTGACATCTACAAATCCTGAAACCACTTTATGAAATGATTGGTAATTATAAGGCTCACAATCATAAGTAGTGTTTTGTATATTGAATCAATGAGGGATATCTGCAATAACTAGGGAATACTCCTTTTTAGGAACAATTTTTGCAATATCTGCACAGTCACCTAAAATGACTTTATATTGCACAGTGTCAAGCCCATTCCAAATATAATGATCAAGTGTATCATCACGTTCAATGTTTGCAAGACGTTGTATCCTTTGTCGTTCTATTTTTGCTCTTTGGATATGAATTTTGAAGGACTCTAGTACTCCTTCTATACCCCTCTTTGGAATCTTAAAATGAAATTTTTCTCTATAAGTAATAAAAAAGTTTAAATGATTTACGAAATAAATAATTTAGGATGTATCATATATCAACATACCTACTTGAATGCAACAAAAAATTGTTTTAAGGTTTCTATTGAACTTGATTTTGGATAGTTGTATTTGACATCATCCTAAATATTCTCATTCAACATTATAACCATCTCCTCTTGTATTTTCATGTAAATCTTGTGACTAGACGATGAAACAAAAAATAATGTTTACAATCATATATAATAACAAAACATAATACTTAGAACATAACAAAAATGTTAAGTTCAATAAAAATACTTTGTACCATAAAAAAAAAACATCGATTTACTTGTCTGTAATGTCCCCGGTTTTGACCCCATTTGCATGATGTATATATTGTCATTAATCATGGTGAGGAGGTCAAGGCAAAATCCCCACCAACGATTTGGTTGTGTGTGTGTTTCAGCAATGGGGATAGTTGCTAATGGTTATCGTGCCATTTGGCACATTATAATTCGGCATCATGTAAATACGCACATCAATTAAAACTAAAACCACAGCCAGCTACGGCAGTGCAACGTGTTGAGGCCCCGAAATTCGCAAGCAACAACAGTAAAGGATTCTCTCGAGTCAACGTTGCCAACTAGCCCGTTTACTTTTTGGTATAGGGAATCCGTTCGGTTTATGGTCCGGCTACTGTGGGTCAAAGTAACACAACAAAGGATTTATCGGTTGCAGCCCGGTCCACCGTGTATTTTGTATTTTTTGACTTAAGATATGATATGCATGTGCCTAATTAACCATGCAGGGCGATAAGATGTGAGGAGCAGTCACAATGTGATGCGCAGGTTCCTACCTATCGTCTTAGACTCACTAGCATCCCAATCACAGACAACAAGAAAAAGAAACTAACTACCTAAACTATCCCTAGGGAGCAGGATTATAATTTGTAAGTGAGTAATACATTTTGTACATGCATTATGAAGAGTTACAGTTAGCTGACACTTCTTTCAAGACACACAAACAATTACAGATATTTGAACAACCAGATAGCCGATTATTTTATGAACAACATTTTTTACTCACAGTGGAAAACATCCCAAAAGATACTGAAGAACATTCAACAAGAACATAGGTTCAGGAAGTTAAATACTCTCACAGTAAATGAAACACAGCTGAAAACGAAATAGTTCCTCTTCAACATTATTCATTTAGTCGCATTGATACATTCCACATTTCGCTCTCTCCAGCAGGCAAAAGTTGCACTTTCTGACTGTAAAACGAAGTAGTTCCTCTTACAAGCAAAATAGTTTACAAATTTTTCCAGGGAAAAAGTCCCTTTCTAAGTTCTAATTTTAAAATATTTAAACTATCGCAGCAGGTCTTTTGGGTTCCCCCCCCAAACATGTGGCTTTCCAGTTTCTTCGATGTTTCAGAACCTTCTTTTTTATCTTTTCTGCACATGCTCATGATGGGAGGAGTAACTGATGGACCTTTCAGGTTTCCATCCCCAGCGCTATTCATTTGTCTCTTCCTTCGTTTGTCCATATTTAGGCCCGTAGTTTTTCACGCTATAGCAGTTTGATCGATTTCTGTAACCCACCTGCACTTAAACGACGAGCATCATTCAATGGAAATGCATTCAAATGATGTCAACAAAAACGGCTAAGCATCAAGAACGTCATGCACTGCGTTACTACCACAAGGTAAACATTGGTGCCACTACCTTGACAAGAAGCGGGGACTCATCGGATACTCAGAATAATAGCATCGGAAGCTGAAAGTCCCACTACAGCCGTAACGGTGGAAAGGAATGAGGCAACGGACGAGTGACCAAAGGGTGGGAAACACTCCTCAATCAGAAGCCAGCAAGGTTTGGACACCGGAAGCCAAAAGGATTTCCTAGCCGCAATGGCGGAAGGGGAAAAACTACGGGAAAGCGACGGAGGGAGGAAACTCAGTCGGACGTCGGACGGATTTCTACTTCGGAGGCCAAATCACTTTGGGAGACACAACGGCGGAAGCGAAAAGGTTAAAGACAAGTTATGCAAGTGGAATGACTTAATCGAGGATCAGAAGACTTTGACATCAGAAGGGAAAAGGCCTCCCCGGCTGCAACGGTGGAAGAAAATAGTCTTTGGACACGCGACAGAAACGTTAACACACATCAGCAGTCAGGGCTCTTTAAGCTTTGGATGGTCAATCAGATGGGGACCGCAACAACGGAAAAGAAACCAAACATCATCCACCGAATTAACACAGGATGACGCCCGTCTAATAGAAAAACTTTAAGTACTTCGAAACTACAAAACCAGCAATGGTTGAAACCTATTTGCTTCCGAAACAACGGACCTTCAAAGACAAAAACAATTTACCCTTGGCTAGGCATACCAAACTCGCATCGGTGACCAACCATAAAAATGATATATAGGCCATTTTAAAGCAGGATGGAAACCAATCTTCAAAATCATTCAACATAAAACACGACTGACGATTCAAGCATCCAGCGATGAAAACGACTTTAAATTATGAGGAGGGGCCCAAAATTCAGAAATTTGGGGAGAAAAGTTGCAGCTGCAACAATTGGCGATTACCTGGTGAACCTAGATCTCTGGGTGATTGTTCTTTGGGTGACAGACTGTTTCACATTAATGCATCTATTGAATCCTTCCAGCTTTCCGGATTTCTCAAATGACAGTAGTGTGTACCTTTAATCATTGATGACAGTCCAATAAGGGAGAGTGGAAACCAAGATTTTCAAGTCCAGGTGACTCTGTTGAGACAGAAAGATGAGTTTCATTATTATTCTTGTCTTCAGGTAACTGACAACTTGGACACCACAAGATTGTAGCGGATAGTAAATAGAGATATTCATTTATTCCGCATTCCCATGCCATTTCAGCACTTTTGTGCTTTTGGGACTTTTGTCCTTTTTCATATGAGTCCTCCTGCATGCCTTTCTTACTGAATTTTAATTCAGGATCCTCGATCCCATAGTGTCCTTTTGTGTGAGTGGTGTACTTCAATTTTCAGCTCACAGATGGAGAGGATCTTTTGCAAATTTAGTACTTAAGATTCAACACCCGCTTTGATCGATGATGCTTTTAGAGGAGTTTTTATTCTTACTTGCCTTTTGGCATTCGTTTCTTGGAATGGGATCATTTATTTTTAATGTACTGTTCGCATTTCTCCTTTCCATGGGTCCTTTGCTGTCGCTCCTTAGAACATTTTAAGTGTGACGTGGATGGAGCCCCAACATAGTATTCCAGACTCTTCGAATCCAGTTTATTTTACAGGGGTTAAGTAGGACTTCGATGCACATAGAGTTTATTCGAGAAAACTGCTAAGCTGGAAGAATTTCTTTTAGCAACATATAGTCTGAGATTCAAAGATGTCTATCCTTCCCAAACATTCTGATGTTCTCCATGCGACCACGGGTTCATTCCGTTTATTGAAATCAATAAAACTTAAACTAAAACAAACTGAAAAACATGATTCAAAAGACAGCCAGGCGGATTATTTATATACAAGACAGAAGACATCAACAAACTCAGGAAAAATAAGGTTTGAGAACCAAACCATTCATTGGTAGGTTCTCCTCCCACCCCTGCAGATCTTGCAACTTGTAAGTAGAAGGACCAAGCTTGGATGCAATCTGAAAAGGGCCTACCCACAACTGCTGGAATTTGGTATGATTTCCTTTCTCATCATGGGGTTGGTCCCATTTGAGGACTAAGTCTCCTACTTCAAAGTCTTTTGTACCAGCTTTATGCTTGTCAAACCATCTCTTAACTGACTTTTGTTGTTGCTTAAAGCGTTCTTTGGCTTTAGATCTAGTCTCTTCTGCTTTCAGGAGATTATATATTCTTATCTGTAAAACTTCATCATCCAACCCTCTAGACTCTTGAGCTAGTATGGAAGATGGTAGCATGATACTGGGAGGAAGGATGGCTTCTTTACCATAGACAAGGGTATATGGAGACACTCCAATCACAGACTTGGGGGTGACTCTATCGGCCCAAAGGGCATTTGGTAATGCCGAGTGCCAAGTCCTCTGGTTTTCTACCACAGTCTTCTTTAAAATTCTAATCATATTTTTGTTAGAGGATTTAGCCAGGCCATTTCCTTGTGGATAATAATTAGTAGAATAATGAAATTTTATCCCTTTATCATGAGCAAATGCAGTCAATTTAATTGATGAAAAGTATTTAGCATTATCAAATACTAACGAAATTGGAACTCCAAACCTGGTCATGATATGATCTTGCAGGAAGCTGATGACTTCGTCCTCATTTATCTTGCGCAATGGGATAGCTTCGACCCATCGAGTGAAATAATCAGTAGCGGTCAGAATGTACTTATGCTGTAGAGAGGAATTCAGATTTATTTCTCCAATAATATCCAGCCCCCATTGCTCGAATGGTTCCGTGGTCATCACAAGCTTTAGAGGTGTTGCTGCTTTAGGCTGTCTCCCACTACACCTTTGACAAATATCACACTTTCTGACATGTGCATGTGCATCTATAAAGAGCGTAGGCCAGTAGTAACCTTCCCTAAGGATTTTTTGGGCTGTGGTATCCCCTAAATAATGTCCTCCAGCAGGACCGTCATGCAATTTTGCCGTCACTTTCTTCGCATCTGAGAAGAACTCCGTCATAATTCTTTCTGAATAATACCCCTTCCACAATTTGATAAGATGTTGATTTAAGACATAGCACTCTTCTTTGCTTGGAATTCCAATGTTCAGGTAACAGCCCTGCCTGCAGGTAATGTACAAGGTCTCTATACCAAGACTCGGGAGCTGTAAATAAAGGACATACATCCATTACATGTAATTCGGCCTCATTCCCCCAGGATTTCTCTTCATTGTTCCCACTTTTAGTCATCAATTTACACAACCCTTGACCTTTAACTATAGATGCTGGCTTGAATTCAAGGTTGTACTCTTGAAGAGCTGTTACCCAATTTCCTCTTCTTTCTCACAACTCCTTCTGTATAAGAAGAGATCTCACGGCTGGGTAGGAAACTATTACCTTGGTTCGATTCTTTAATATATAAGGCATGAATTTCTTTACTGCTTCGAATATTGCATAAGCTTGTTTATCAATAGTTGGGTAGTTCAATTCGGCCCCTTGTAGACCAGTACTCATAAAGGAGATTGGGAATTTATCCCCCCCTTCTTCCTTTTGGGTGAGCACGGCTGCCAGTGAATCGTCGGATGCGAATGTACACAGAATAAAGTCTTTATCAAAGTCTGGGATTTTCAAGGAGGGTACGTGTGCCACAGCAGTTTTAATTTTGCTAAAAGAATTCTTCTCAATTTCAGTCCACTTGAAATGTGCATTCTGCTTAACCATCTGCTACAGCGGCTTAACAGTCTGAGCGAAATCAGGCACAAACCTGCGTACGAAATTTATGGTTCCCATGAACGATTGCATCCCCTTATTATTATGGGGCAAGGGGATTTTCTCAATAGCCTTAATTCTTTCTGGATCAATGGAGATCCCTTGCTTTGACACGATGTGACCCAGCAACATGCCTTCTGTGACAGCGAAAACACATTTCTTAGGATTGAGTGAGATGCCATACTTTCGACAGTGTTCAAAAATATGCCCTAAGTGAAATGCGTGCTCTCCTCTTTTTTTTCGAGAATATCGTAATATCGTCAAGGTACACTACAACGCTGTGGCCAATCAATCCACGGAAAGCTATGTCCATAGCTCTCTAAAATGTTGCTCCCGCATTTATAAGCCCAAAGGGAATCCTTCTGTAGGCAAAGGTTCCCCATTTGGTCCTGAATGTTGTCTTCAACCTGTCTTCCTCGGCTACTAATACTTGATTGTAGCCAGAGAAATCGTCTAATAATGAAAACAGTTCAGAACCTGAAACCATTTGTAGCAGTTGCTCCATGGGTGGAACAGGATAGTTATCCTTGTCTGATGCATGATTTAGGTTCCTGAAATCAACGCAGATTCTGATTTCTCTAGAATTTTTCCTTACTGGTACCAGAATTGATACCCATTCAGAGTGTCTGACTTTGAAAATAATTCTAGCATCCAATAATTTCTTCACTTCACTCTGAATCAGCAGTTCCAATTTTGGGTGCATATTTATTAACGGTTGTTGATATGGCTTGACTCCTGCTTTAATGGGGACGACATGCTTGATGATGTTGGTGTCGTATGTTTTCAAATCTTCATACGTCCATGCGAAAACATCTTTATATTGTTTAAATAGACTGATGAATTTGTCTCTTTCTGTTGATGAACAACACTTGCCGAGATTCACAAATTTGGGATTTGTTTCAGTCCCTAAATTTATCAGCTCGAACTGTAGAGATGAGCTGTGGGTCTTCACGTTGGCTGGTCTTCTAAATTTTTCATTTAAATCGAACATTTTTTCTGACGTTCTGACACCTTTAGGAATGAAATTGTCATATTTCATCTCAGCCTGATGCTCTTCATCATCTATGATCACTCCTTTAAACACCTCATCATTTTTCAAACATTCTATGATTTGCTAGTCATCGTCGAACACTCACAAGTTGGTGATCATATCTGGCACGGAGGGCCTGAAAAGCAGTTCGACAGAACATCGATTATTATTGGGTACGATTCTAGCGGCCGATGTGGCCAACAGATCAGCAGCTGTGTTTTTAATTCTTGGAATTGAAATGATGTTGAATGCATTAAAACATTTAAGCAAATCCCATACCTCATTCTGGTAATCCTTTAAGTGATGAGAAACACAATGTATCTAATTCCGGATTTGTTTCACAATAATTTCAGAATCCCCAAAAGCTTTTAGATTACTTACCTTTAATTCAATTGCCTTCTCTAGGCCATGTACCAGTGCTTCGTACCCAACTATATTATTAGTACATTCAAACTCTAATCTACATGAAAGGAAATTTTTATTCTTCTGTGGGTCGATCAGGACATAGCCAGCCCCTGACCCTTCTAATGTCTTAGAGCCATCAAAAAACAAAATCCAAAAGTCACTAACTACTGAAGGTGAATCTACTCCTACTGCTAAGCTTACTATATTACAGTCAATCTCATCAGCCTGTGAGAATCGAAGGAGATCAAGTTGGGTGTCAGCAGTGTTGTTGGCTTCTTCCACTTGATAATTCCCTGGTTCCAACTCAATAAAATAGTTTCCCAATATAGAGTCCACTGGCACATTCTTCTCCTCCAGCTGAGTAACATTGTATTTCATGTGAGGCTCTCTTAGAATCTTAATCTAGTTTGGACTCCCTTTGTATGGCAACCAAAGATGGGACCAATCTGAAGTGAAATATCCATTTAAATTGGCCGACCAATCTCTGCTTAGGACAAGACCATAAGCGTCTGGTATATCAGCCACCACGATGTTAATAACTTGGCAAACTTTGCCATTAGATGCCAGATGGACTAGGACGTCTTCTAGCTCACCAATCACCTTTACATCTATTTTGTCCAATTGAACCACCCTCCACGTGGATGGCTTAGTCTACCCATTTATCTTTTTACAGACTGATATGGGCATAACATTTACCGATGCCCCTGAGTCTACCAAGAAATTATGTACATTATGATTGAATATTTCAAACGTGAGGAGGAAAGGTGGATGTTTGCTTTTAGACTTACCTCCAATGCTGGTTTCTCCAATTTCTTCTTCTTCCTGAGGTTGATTGTTGGCGGGAAGCTTCTCATCCGATGCTTCCAGTGCTTTCAACAGTCTTTCTTTTTGCTGCGGCACTTTACACATTTCAAATAGCGGCACATTTGCTTTTACCTTTTTTAAATCCTCCACAATGTCATAATCCATCGGTTGCTCCATGGGGTGGGGTTTATCAGCATTTTCTTCACTTGTCTTGACCTGCGCGTCACTTTGCCTAGGATTTTGGCTGGTAATAGTGAATTCTGGAATTTTATCAGCCAAAGATTTGTTTTGAAATTTCTTCTTAACATTTCTCTACAGCCTCTTAATCTTTGGGAGTATAATACTGTCTTCCTTAATCGTTCCTTGGCTCCTTGTGGCTACGTTGGTTTCCATAATGTCCTCGTACCCCTGAGTCTTTTCTTCTTCAGCATCAAATAACGAGACAGAATTCCATAAAGCCATGGTTTCCTCTTCCTACTCCTTGGTAGAAGTAGAAGCATAATTCTCTTTTCTTTCTTCATCTCCCTCTTCTGTTAATCTAGAATCTAACAGTTGATTCATGACCAACGTCATCGAATTAATCCATTGAGGACAAATCTTTTCAGAGTGTGGCTGTTGGTGGAAAGTGCAAAAATTGTCCAAGCCTACCTCTGTTAAATTGATAGATGCAGTATTGTGAGGAGGAGGTTGAGACTGATGGTTATCCTCTGTTTTCTTATAATACGGATTATAAAACTTTTGTGCTTCCTTTTCTTTCTCCATATCTATGATCTTGTTGGAAAATTTCTGCATCATTTTGGCCATATTTTCCAAATCTGGCGACTTTTCTTCCTTAGGTTTAGTAAACAATAAGGATTTTTTGCCTGCACCTTTTTCTCCTGACTGCTCCAGATAGTCTTCAATACTCTCTCTTTCGGCCTCCACCACTTCTGCTTCTTCATAATTTTCTGTCAAAGTAGGCTTGGCCCTACCTTTGGAAAACATGGCCAAATCAAGGCCTAACGCTGAAGTATAATATTCAATCAGAACTTTGTTTGAAGGTCTATCTGTTTCAGAGAAATTCTTGAGATAGGCTGCAAACCTTTGTGTAAAACTGTGCACTTTTTCTTTTCTTTCTTTCTTCAACACGCACAGCCCCTTCATGAGAGATGCATGAGTTTTCTGAGTTGTATACTTACTTCTGAAAATTCTTTCGAAGGTATCCCAATCAGGGATAGAGTTAGCAGGCAATCCAAAGTACCATGACGCTGCAACTCCTTTAAGGGTATGCGGGAATAGTCTGCAGACTACATCTTCATATTCCTCGGCCCTTAATCCTTCAATTTCCAAGTAAAAACTCTGTAGGTGATCATCTACTAGTATTTTCTCATTGCGGTCAAACTTGGGCAACATTTTGTCAAAGGCTTGAGGTAGGTCATGTAATGGAGGTGTAAGGTTTAATGGTGATATGGATCTCCATGCAGGTGGTGGATTAGCATTTACTCCTGCCATGAGTCTGGGTGGGGAGTGAGGAGGTGAACCAACTGGAGTATGAGCAGGAGAACTGTGAGGGGTTTCTGGGCCTTCTTGATTCAAAGGTAGCACAACTTATTGTGAGGCTTTTTCTACAAGCTCTTTCCAGTCTCCAACAAACACTAAGTCTTCTGCTACAGGATGATCTTTCCTTTTATACTCTCTTCTGGGCAATTCAGGGATGATTAGCAACCCCCCAATCTTCTTTACATATTCCCTGGTGTGTCTTCTTAGATCATTAACAATCTCGTTTCCAATAGAATATAGATGTTCTCTTTCTTCCGGAATTGGATTTTGAAACCTACTGCTTTCAGAACTATTACTGGTGGAATATTCTCGGGAAAACGGGTTTCCTCGGCTAGCCATACACTGGTAGCCCTCCTTCTAGTGCCAAAACTATTGAGGCCCCGAAATTCGCAGGCAACAACAGTAAGGGATTCTCCCAAGTCAACGTTCCCAACTAGCCCGTTGACTATTTGGTATAGGGAATCTATCTGGTTTACGGTCCAGCTACCGTGGGTCAAAGTAACACAACAAAGGCTTTACCGGTTGCGGCCCGGTCCACCGTGTATTTTGTATTTTTTGACTTAATATATGATATCCATGTGCCTAATTAACCATGAAGGGAGATAAGATGCGAGGAGCAGTCACAATTTGATGCGCAGGTTCTTACCTATCGTCTTAGACTCACTAGCATCCCAATCACAGACAACAAGAAAAAGAAACTAACTACCTAAACTATCCCTAGGGAGCAGGATTATCATTCGTAAGTGAGTAATACATTTTGGACATGCATTATGAAGAGTTACAGTTAGCTGACACTTCTTTCAAGACACACGAACAATTACAGATATTTGAACAACCAAATAGCTGATTATTTTATGAACAACATTTATTACTCACAGTGGAAAACATCCCAAAATATACTCAAGAACATTCAACAAGAACATAGGTTCAGGAAGTTAAATACTCTCACAGTAAATGAAACACAGCTGAAAACGAAATAGTTCCTCTTCAACATTATTCATTTAGTCGCATTGATACATTCCACATTTCGCTCTCTCCAGCAGGCAAAAGTTGGACTTTCTGACTGTAAAACGAAGTAGTTCCTCTTACAAGCAAAATAGTTTACAAATTTTTCCAGGGAAAAAGTCCCTTTCTAAGTTCTAACTTTAAAATATTTAAACTATCGCAGCAGGTCTTTTGGGCTCCCCCCCCAAACATGTGGCTTTCCAGTTTTTTCGACGTTTCAGAACCTTCTTTTTTATCTTTTCTACACATGCTCATGATGGGAGGGTTAACTGATGGACCTTTCAGGTTTCCATCCCTAGCGCTATTCGTTTGTCTCTTCCTTCGTTTGTCCATATTTAGGCTCGTATTTTTTCGCACTATAGCAGTTTGATCGATTTCTATAACCCACTTGCACTCAAATGACGAGCATCATTGAATGGAAACGCATTCAAATGATGTCGACAAAAACAACTAAGAATCAAGAAGGTCATGCACTGCGTTACTACCACAAGGTAAACACTCGCGCCACTACCTTGACAAGAAGCGGGGACTCATCGGATACTCAGAATAATAGCATCGAAAACTGAAAGTCCCACTACAGTCGTAACGGCAGAAAGGAACGAGGCAACGGACGAGTGACCGAAGGGCAGGAAAAAATCCTCAATCGGAAGCCGGCAAGGTTTTGACACCGGAAGCCAATAGGATTTCCTAGACGCAACGGCGGAAGGGGAAAAACTACGGGCAAGCGGCAGAGGGAGGAAAATCAGTCGGACGTCGGATGGACTTCTACTTCGGAGGCCAAATCACTTTGGGAGCCGCAACGGTGGAAGCGAAAATGTTAGAGACAAGCGATGTGGGCAGAATGACTTAATCGAGGATCAAAACACTTTGACATTGGAAGGGAAAATGCCTCCCCGGCTGCAATGGCGGAAGAAAACAGTATTTGGACACGCCACGGAAAGGTTAACACACATAGGAACTCGGGGCTCTTTAAGCTTCGAATGGTCAATCAGATGGGGACCGCAACGACGGAAAAGAAACCAAACATCAGCCACCGAATTAACACAGGATGACACCCGTATAACAAAAAAACTTGAAGTACTTCGAAACTACAAAACCAGCAATGGTTGAAACCTGTTTTCTTCAGAAACAGTGGACCTTCAAAGACAAAAACAATTTACCCTTGGCTAGGCATACCAAACTCACATCCATGACCAACCATAAAAATGATATACAGGCCATTTTAAAGAAGGCTGGAAACCAATCTTCAAAATCATTCAACATAAAACACAATCGACGATTCAAGCATCGAGCGATGAAAACGACTTTAAATTATGAGGAGGGGCCAAAAATTCAGAAATTTGGGGAGAAAAGTTGCAGCTGCAACACAACGTTGAATGAAAAGGGCATGGTTCAAAAGGATAAGGGGTGGGGGATGTCAAACCTTGATCTATGGGGGAAAAACCCATGTGTTGGCGCCTTGCTATGTTTATGCCATCTTCCCTTGTTAACCTCTTCAATGTCTTGATTTTTGTTAGTTGGGGGCAGTTATTGCATGAGGAAATGTGGGCATGGGGAGGCGTCGATTTTGGCAGGCTGCTGTCAGTTCAGATAGTACGCATGCCCAACAGAGAACCATCATTTCTCTCATGCCTAGTCTCCACTCTTACCACCGGTTTTGTTCTTCTTCACGCGTGCCCAGTCTCCACCTCCATCGCCATCTTCTTCATGGTCTGGTTCTTTCTCACGAGCAGAGTCATGGTATGTTCATGCTCACACATGGGGATCTGGTGCATTCCTCACGCACAGAGCCGTTGTTGTTTCTCTTCACGCGCAGGGATTCTATGTTGGTTTTGCTTATGCAGGGAGCAAGAGAAATCGTGGCTGTCGCTTGGGATTCTTGGTACAAGAGCCATCTCGCGCTCAGGGACTGTGTGTAAGTTCCCTTACTAATTTGTGGTCCATGTATATGTTTCCCTCTGTGTGTTGCGGTTTGGTGGAAGTGCTCTCACGCACAGACTGTTTGGGGGTCGTTTTCCCATGTTGTGAGCTGTGCTCACTGCTTGTGTTTTGGGGCTCTTGTCTCCCCCACTTTTTGTTGGTTGTGGTGCTCAATTTCATTTTGGGCCACTGTTGATTTCCAATCTGTTGGTTGAGTTTCCCTATTATGGGACTATGGATTGCTGCTATCATTCATTGTATGGTTGTGGCTGCTGGAGTACCCTGGTTTTGGGTTGCAGCTGATTTGTTTTGGCCACGGTAGGGCCAAGAACAACTCTGTGTTGCCTTTTGGGCTTTAGCTATGCTCATCGTTTGTTTGGGATTATCCCTGGTTGTCTTTGCTTCTTCACAGGGCTGTGAAGGGTTGTTTTGCTGCTGGTATGCAGCAGTTGTCCTTTGGACTGTGCTGGCTTGGCCGATCTGTTGATGGCCTGGTAAACCCAGTGGTGTTGGTTTGCTGATTGTGTCGCTCGGCTATGTGTAAGCCTGCATTGACCCTTATCCTTGGAGGAATCATGCCTAGCTTGGGGGTGGCAGTGTTGCTGAGATATTGATGAGCACGCTGGCCTATGGTTGGGTGGAACGTTGCAGCGATGTAGCTGGTTGCGGGATTCTTCATCAAAAAAGGATAAGTAATATTGATCGTGTTATCTCTGCAATTGAATCTATTGTTTTATGAATTATAATGAACATATGAATGCTGGAAGGTACATGTTGGTTCCGCTGTATGATTGATGAATTCTGCATCCTATTCTGATGGATTACAAATCTTAGCGTTCCTGTTATGCATTCTGTTAAGCCTTTATTTCAGCATTGATAACTGTTCTTATATTTCATGTGGCTGTTTGCCCGTATGCTTGGTGTTCGTCGCGTCCTCTTCCCCGGTCTGAGGGATGGGGATATGACATTGTCAAATTCACTGCACATTTCCTCCATTGATAAATCACCTGACTTTACCCGTGACAATATTGTAGCTATTAGTGTTTCATCCTTCACACCTTCCATTTTTCTCCAAGGTGTAATAGTCATGTCTTCTGGAAATTTATTGATGTCAGGACCTGACTTACCACCAGTCCATGGAACAACTTTACTTTTTTTCACTTTTTGATTTTTATGCCAATATTCTCCCACATGCTAAATATGTCCTCAACCAAACCCCATGCTTTCCCTAATTTGAATGCCAGCTAGAAATATCCATCTACATCTCATAATGCATCACTACCTTTGGAATTTTTGTGTTTCACATTATCCTCTTTTATAGGGATACCTATTTCTAGACAACATTGTTTCCTAAAACTTGCATCAACTTTAGATTTATCTCCACCACATATTTGCACATATTCATTGTGGATAAATCTCACCCTTTGAATAAATGTCATATTCATCCTGTAACATCCCTCGTGTAGACCCCTGAATGTGTTGTAAAACTTTTGAATAATGTTGTATTTGTCTTCTGGTGAGGAGCTCAAGGCCAAGGCCCCACCAGTAAGAACTTGTAATGGATACTATCTAAAGTCCCTTAGGGAACTTAATGGTTGAACACAGCTCAACGACGAGCAACTAAACCCACGAGGGAAAAGAATGGAAAATGGCCAACTACTTAATATCAATCATAAGAAAAACATGGTCTAAGAAAATTTAAAAGGATGGTGACCTTGAGAACAGGGTCGAGGGGTTAACCGTAAGGTAGGAAGAACCAAAGAGGAAAACCATCCCAAAGAATTAACAGTTAAGAAACTATATGCATTAGTCAACTTATAAATTAAGTCAAAAGGTAAAGATAAGAGTAAGCCCTTTTTGACATAGGTTTGTTATATAATTTAGTCGAAAGGAAAAGATAGATTGAGTCTTTTTCTTTTATATATAATGACATAGTATATAATTATGTCAAACGGGAGAGATAGGATTAAGTCCTTGTATGAAAAAAAAAGGAATACTTAAATTATGTCAAAATTCTAAGGATACATTAATTTCCTTTAAGACATAAGGAAGACGGGTGGAGTCTTTTTGACACAAGCAAATATATCTTAAGAAAAAGAATGATGGGTCAAACCTTCTTATTAAAAGAGACGATAATGATTAATTATTATTGTTTTGGGGAAAGGAAGGAATTTAAATTCTTCCAGCTGAAATCTTGGCTTAATTAAAGGAGAGGTTCAGCTTGAGTAAAGGGAGTAAATCCTCCCGGAACCTAGACTATCGTGACCGAAATTTAGGGCTGAAACAGTTTCCTTAATACTGGGAATTCTCAGCCCAACATCCCGCCACAATTCCAATGGAAAAATGCTATGTTTAGCAATTATGGCCGAGGTAAGTGGGAGGGGATGACCTTACTGAAAGAAAAGAAGTAATATATATACATATGTATGTAGCGGCGAAAGAACACGAGCTCTCCCTCTCGCTTGGGGATTCTATGCTTGGAGAAAAATTTTGGGTGAAGCGTGAGTAGTTCAGGTCCATAACAATTATGGAATAGGGTTGAAGCCATAAACTCAACCACCCATGGCTAGCGTCGATTGGAACATTTGTGATGAGGAGCGAGTGGTCGGTTACCAGGTTGGGCTTGGGAACTGAGAAGTTCCTCTGTGTGAAACGCGACCCCCCCCCGTCTACCTACCCAAAAGGTATGAATCTGGTTGTTGCCTCTCTCTGGCTGCGCAGTATGGTAAGCTATAAGTTGTGGGCGCTCATAGAGCTACTATTAATGTGTACATTAATATAGCAGAAATTGATATTCTATTTGTTTGTATGGATTTTATATATTTTCTAATAGAAAAATTCCATGTTATATTGGTGTCGTTTTGGCAGAGCCAATCTACTATGGCCTCCCAGGCCAGTGAGGGACCACTATGCATTCTGGGGATGCCTAGATGTAATACATTTTGGTTAATACTCGTTCCGCACACATTAGAGGACTGTCACATGAGTGGGGGAACTCTGTGAAGAGAATAACCTCTAGGCGCTGTGGAGGTGTGCGAGAACGGAGGTTCCTCAGCTTGGTGAAGCACCCTGAAGAGCACAAAAAGGAGATACGCCTACAGAGGGGTATAGGGTATCTTCCTTGTGTTGGGTGGCTTGAGTTGGTATTGGAAGTACTGTTAGCACTTGGAGTGTTGGGATAGAGGAATATCCAGGAAAAAGAATAATGATAAAGCACCCTGAATAGCACAAAAGGAGATACACGAAGGGTTGGTATCGTCCTTGTGTTGGGTGGCTTGAATTGGTACTGGAAGTACTGTTAGCACTTGGTGTGTTGGGATGAAGGACATCCAAAGAAAATAACAATGCGGTAAAAGGTATGTGCATTATAGTTAAACTTGTTCCTATGAGGTAATATGTTGTTTGATTGATAGATAGAACTGCCATGCATATTTGAACCATTGTATAGTGTTGATTTATGAGTTTTAAGGTCAATGCTAGTATACATGCACATGTATGATTTTTAAATGCAGGATCATGACAGGAAATACAAATCCATCAATCCGAACAGAAAGATGAAAACAAGAAAGGATGACAAAACAAATGACGAAATTGGTTGAAAATAGGAACACCGAGGATGGTGTTATTTTTAGAGGGGAAGGATGTAACATCCCTCGTGTAGACCCCTGAATGTGTTGTAAAACTTTTGAATAATGTTGTATTTGTCTTCTGGTGAGGAGCTCAAGGCCAAGGCCCCACCAGTAAGACCTTGTAATGGATACTATCTAAAGTCCCTTAGGGAACTTAATGGTTGAACACAGCTCAATGACGAGCAACTGAACCCACGAGGGAAAAGAACGGAAAATGGACAACTAATTAATATCAATCGTAAGAAAAACATGGTATAAGAAAATTTAAAAGGATGGTGACCTTGAGAACAGGGTCGAGGGGTTAACCGTGAGGTAGGAAGAACCAAAGAGGAAAACCATCCCAAAGAATTAACAGTTAAGAAACTATATGCATTAGTCAACTTATAAATTAAGTCAAAAGGTAAAGATAAGAGTAAGCCCTTTTTGACATAGGTTTGTTATATAATTTAGTCAAAAGGAAAAGATAGATTGAGTCTTTTTCTTTTATATAGAATGACATAGTATATAATTATGTCAAACAGGAGAGATAGGATTAATTCCTTTTATGAAAAAAAAAGGAATACTTAAAGTATGTCAAAAGTCTAAGGATACATTAATTTCCTTATAGACATAAGGAAGACGAGTGGAGTCTTTTTGACACAATCAAATATATCTTAAGAAAAAGAATGATGGGTCAAACCTTCTTATTAAAAGAGACGAGAATGATTAATTATTATTGTTTTGGGGAAAGGAAGGAATTTAAATTCTTCCAGCTGAAATCTTGGCTTAATTAAAGGAGAGGTTCAGCTTGAGTAAAGGGATTAAATCCTCCCAGAACCTAGACTATCGTGACCAAAATTTAGGGCTGAAACAGTCGCCTTAATCCTAGCAATTCTCAGCCCAACAGCCTTCCACAATTCCAACGGAAAAATGCTATGTTTAGCAATTGTGGTCGAGGTAAGTTGGAGGGGATGACCTTACTGAAAGAAAAGAAGTAATATATATACATATGTATGTAGCGGGGAAATAACATGAGCTCTCCCTCTTGCTTGGGGATTCTATGCTTGGAGAAAAAATTTGGGTGAAGCGTGAGTAGTTCAGTTCCATAACAATTATGGAATAGGGTTGAAACCATAAACTCAACCACCCACGGCTAGCATCGATTGGAACATTTGTGATGAGGAGCAAGTGGTCGGTTACACGGTTGGGATTGGGAACTGAGAAGTGCCTCTGTGTGAAACGCGACCCCCCCCCCCAACTCTACCTACCCAAAAGGTATGAATGTGGTTGTTGCCTCTCTCTGGCTGCGCAGTATGGTAATCTGTAAGTTGTGGGCGCTTGTAGAGCTACTATTAATGTGTACATTAATATAGCAGAAATTGATATTCTATTTGTTTGTATGGATTTTATAGATTTTCTGATAGAAAAATTCCATGTTATATTGGAGTCGT
>LPNX010959999.1:58733-104124 GCA_001517045.1 Pseudotsuga menziesii
CCCCTCCTAGAAAATTTAAAAATTAAGAATATTACACATCAAACATTATATTAAAAATAAAAACTAAAAAGTACCTACCACAATAAACATTATATTAAAAAATCATACACCACAATAAAAAATTATGTTAAAAAAAATATATTAAACATTATATTAAAACTAAATTTTAAAAAAATAAAAATATACCACATCAAACATTATATTAAAAAAAAATTAAAAAATGTTCCTATCACAATAAACATTATATTAAAATAACATACATTACAATAAACATTATGTTAAGAATTTTTTTTTTAAAATTACACATTAAAGATTATATTAAAAAAAGAAAAATTAAATGTACCTACCACAATAAACATTATCTTATAAAAAGCATACACTATAATATACATTAGGTTAAAAAAAATTATATTGAACATTATGTTAAACACTATATATTATATTAAACATTATGTTAATAAATTTAAACATTTATGTTACAAAAATTATATTAAAATTCATGTTAAAAAAATTTAAAAATTATATGAAACATTACCTTAAAAACAAAAAAATTATAAAAATGTTAAACATTACTTTAATTTAAAACTCTTAAAAATTATATTTAACATTACAATAAAAGAAATAACACAACAACTAACACTATGTTAAAAAACAAATTAAAACAAAATATGTTAAGAAATATATTAAAACTAAATTAAAAAAATGATAAGAAAAAACACCACCTCCCATCCTCCCCAGTGCGCGCTCCATAGACCTTCACCTCACTTCCTCCTGCCATCTTCCACCTCCCGTGACCTCCACCTTCACCCGTTCCTTCTCCCCCCTCCCATCCTCCCAGCCAGCGTGACCGTCCTCCATCTTTTCCTCCCTTCCCGTCCACCGTCCTCACCCTCTGCCTCACCCTTCCACCTCATTCATCGTCAAAACAAGGGGAGAGTCATTCCCTAGGTGCCAAAGGGCCTCCAGTGAAGGGAGGCCCTTTGTCGCCTAGGGAGTGGTGTTCCCCTTGTTTTGACGACAGAGGGATCCCCCTTCCACCTCCTCCATCATCAAAACAAGGGGAGCACCACTCCCAGGGCGCCAAAGGGCCACCCTTCACTAGCGGCGCAATTCTCATAATCGCGCCGCTAGTGAAGGGAGGGCCTTTGGTTCCCAAGGAGAGGTGTTCCCCTTGTTTTGAAGGCGGAGGCCTCCCCCTTCCACATCCTCTGCTGTCAAAACAAGGGGAGAACTGCTCCCTAGGCGCCAAAGGGATTTTGTTCACTGGTTGTGCGATTCTTCCACCTCCTCCGCCATTAAAACAAGTTGAGCGCCGCTCCCTGGGCGCCAAAGGTCCACCCTTTACTGGTGTTGTGATTCTTAGAATCGTGCTTCTAGTGAAGGGAAGCCCTTTGGATCCAAGGGAGCGGCACTCCCCTTGTTTTGACGGTGGAGTAGGTGGAAGGGGGAGGCAGAGGGGGCGGAGGGGGAGGAGGGTGGACGGGAAGGGTAGAGGAGGGAGAGGAGGGTGGAGGGGAAGAGGGGATGCTGCTGAAAATGTTGTCAAGGAAGCTATGAAATAAATAAGTTGTATATGTTTCTATGACTAGAAGTTTTCTTTTTATAATCAACTGTGTATGGAGTTATTGTAAGTGACAATTTTGACTATAAGCTGGAGAACAATTCTACCATCATATTAGGGATTGAATAAAGTGAATGCAAGAGAATTCTTAAGTCTTTAAACTTTCAAGATATTTTTTAGTAAATCAATTTCTCCAATGGAAAGGAATTGGGTAACCACTGTTGGCCTCTTTAGTATGATAGAAGGCTTACTTGCATGCTTGATTATATTGTCAAGGAGTTGTTGGTATGTTTACATAAGTCCTGAACAAAGTACATTTTCATTCCTAGTTACTTTCTCCAGTATGCGATCCCATTTACCCACATATACTTGATTTTTGTGAGTGTTGTGCTTTGAAGAGTTATGCATGCTGGCTTATGGTTCTAGTATTTTCTTGATGTTAAATGATAAAATTCGTAGTTCGTTGATATCTTTCGGAAGTTCTTGATAAACCATCTTGACAACTCTATCTCGAAGACCATATTAAATGTAATTTTACGCACTTATGTATTAAATTTTTAAATACCAAATATCCAACATTTAATATTTTTTGTATTGAATTTATCGTTAGGACATAGTGAGCCTTGAAAGAACTATTTTTTTTATTTCTATGGTTCAAGGAAATCTGGTTTTTGCAAGCATTCCCTTTGAGGAAATATGGCTTTTGCAACTATGTCCATTCTTTGTCTTAGTCGTGAAGTGGGTCAAAGTGTAGGCCCAGTGAAGGAGTGCATGGCTTAATTGATAAACATGTGGCTCAAACTTCTTCTATTGAAGATAGGTTCATTCAATTTAATCTTTTTTAAATTTACCAAACTTCCAACAAATATTTCCCATTCTGGCTATAGGGCTGAAAGATAATGTTTTTAGGATACCTGCACTTACTGTAATGTCCCCAAAAAATGAAAAAATAAATACTAGGCTAGTCAAAACTACCTATGCTGGACATTATTGTACTTGCAGAATGTGTCATACTCTATTCACAATGTTTGTTTTATCATAATTTGTTCTTACGTCTTTCTTCCTTACTTTTCGATGTTATTATTACTGTGTTTAATTACAATGTCGTAATGTTGATTGCTATCATTAGAGGAAATTTGGGGTCTAAAATGGGCCTTACACGAAAACGCACCAACAATAAATTTTGTGACTTGGAATTCAAGAACCAATAGAATTTGAATAAAATGAGTCAACCATAATGGTTGAATTGACATATTTGTCATAAAAGAAAACTACTTTTTTTGTTCGTATTTTCAACATATCTCCCTGTGTTTTTACTCAAATTCCGAGCGAGAGAGCTCGTTGGATGAATAATTTAATTCCTCATCCAACGAGCACCCACACTACATACTTTTGATAGACCCCGCTACCTCAAAAATAATAAATACCTGAAAAACGTGATGATGACATCATCATCACATTTTTTCAAGTCTTTTTTGTTTTTGGGGTAATAGGGTCTATCAAAAGTATGCATTGTGGGTGCTCGTTGGATGAGGAATTAAATTACGTATCCAACGAGCTCTCCCGCTCAGAATTTGAGTAAAAACACAGGGAGATATGTCGAAAATACGAACAAAAAAAGTAGTTTTTTTCTTTCTTCCTCCAAAATTAATAACTATTATTTTATTATTTTCCTTAGGAGGCCCATTTTAGACCTCAAATTTCCTCTAATGGATATTGGTATGGTTACGCCATGTTGCATATGTTAGATACTCAAATTATGTACTTCACTGATATTCACATGTTTTTAATGTCTTAAGCATGATTCTTACTTAAATTGGTTAATGGTTAAAGGGGTGGAGTGGCGGGACTAGTTCTCCCATGTCACTACCTCAGAGGTAATAGTTTCTTCTTTACGCAACGAGATTACTTAGTTCTTTCGAACTAATGCACTGTTGTCCCGTTTACGTGCAGGTATACTTAGCGACGTAAAACTTGTCAAGGAGTGTTGAATGTTTCATCACTAGATCTCACATTTGCAGCTTTGTCCTAGTGACATTTACTGGTTGTTATTATTAGACTTTGTGCTAGTGACGAGGTCACCACCACTCTTATTATTTGTATTACCTAGACTTGTTATTTACGTGGCAGTTATTCTTCCTGGTGTAAATATTAAGAACTGTTCATGTCATAACATATTTCCATTATATGTTTATTTTAGTAAATGAACTAACATATATATTTTATTATATGTTTATTTTACTAAATGCAATAACATATATCTTTTTATTAAATGCTTATCAGGTTTATAAGTCTTTGTTAAAAATATTGGCTTGAAATAGATACCATGGAGTATTTCATATGCCATGGTCTTAGGGATTAAGGCCTAAGAATTCGATGTGCATGGTCCTAAGGCTTACAGCCTATAGTTTTCGATGCATGCAAGGGTTTAAGCCTTATGTTGGTTTGGGTGGAAAGATCTATGATATAGTTCATAAACTATATGACTATGGGGCTAGTGCACATTAATGGTGCCTAGGGTGTCGCTTTCAATGTCCCTTGGGAGATGTGGTCGGAAAGCTTAGGGCTTGGTCCAAGCGTTAGTTTGGCATTTCGCCTCTTTGTGACTTTCTCTCTGCTCCTGCTCTATGTGAGGGAAGGCGATGGTGATATCTTGACAAACAGGCAAGATGGTGTCTAGTTTTTGTTGGCATCATTTTTTATTTGAATGTGGATATTATTCATACTTTCACGACTTGGCTCTGTTCTATTGCAGGGTTGCAGAGGGGCGAGTAAAGGAGTGGGTCATAGCTCGTGGCCGAAACCATGGCAATTCCATCCTCCTTTGGTAATCCCACTGTGCAAGTCTTTACCAGTTTCCTCATCATGGGTCAGATTTCTTGAGTTTGGTGTTCAGGGGTTGCATTGTGGGTTTTGGGGTTTCGACTGTAACTTAGAAAAGCTCTGTGTTTACATGGTACAGACATTGGGGTTTAATGGTTTGGGTTTTCATTTTTCCTTTGGAACTATATTAATTAGATGTAAATGAGTTTATTAGAGGCACTTTGTGTATTGAAGAGTCATGAGTAATTCCATGACAGGCTCTATGTATTTTATTTAATGTTTTTTTTATGCAACTGGCCATGGGCAGCACCATTGCTCGCAATGGTGCAAGGACATAAGCAACGAATGTGTAAATACTCTTTCATGGATTAAAATGAATGGGTTTTATGAAATATATGTTGTGTTTGATTTTTATGGTTGTAAATATTGTGGACTGTGTGAATTTGGCATTCAAGTATGCATTGATTTCGTGGGTGACTTGTGTACAACGTTATGGTTTGGGAGCATGCCATGAATGGCATTGGTACTCATCGTTGAAGCCGTGATAGCAAATCAGATTCAAAATTGCAGTTTATTTTTATAGTGCTTAAATGGAAAGTAAAGCTGAGAGTGGGTGTAAACCCTGCGTTGGCAATGTTTCTGTAGGTTATTTTGTTTCACATGGGTTTAAGTATTGATAATTGGTTTAGTTGATTGTTTTGTTATGTATGGGGCCAAAGCCATAGATTACAGAGTGTATAAAAATAAAAAGGTCTTACGACCTCTATGTAATGAAGTTAGGTAATATTTACAGCCTACGTATAGACTGTGTATAGAGTGGCTTTGTAGAAAGGTTAATAGGACCCTACATGATTTGATCCTAGGTCGATTACTGTGATGAGGGTTATATTTACATGGTTGTGATTTGGGCTTGAATGCCCACAGTGGTCGATACTGTGACCTCGGTGAAATTATATACATTTTAAATTAATATGGTAATGATATTACGATTGTTTTTAATTGGTTGTTGTAAGTAATATTATGTTGGACATTTTATTTTATGGCATACGATTTATGTTATGTGGGTTTTAATATTAGATGGTTTG
This sequence comes from Pseudotsuga menziesii, assembly GCA_001517045.1. Lineage (NCBI taxonomy): Eukaryota > Viridiplantae > Streptophyta > Pinopsida > Pinales > Pinaceae > Pseudotsuga > Pseudotsuga menziesii. Next base: position 64,203 of record LPNX010959999.1, read on the forward strand.
AATTATTAGTTATGCAATGGTTTTATAATGTTGCTAGCAACATTACTGCTTATTCTATGTAAATGTAGCTAATATAAATATATTACATCGTTGACCATCTATATGGTCTCAATACTTGGATTGTTATTCAATTTATAATAATATTTGTTTTAAGAAGAATGATAATGTTTATATTGGTTATTAGCATAGGTTTATTTAATCAGACCCTGAGAGGTCTTCGCTGGTTTTTATCTTAGCTTTAGTATTTAAATATTATGGTTATTCTTAGATGTATTTATAGTGTTGATAGTTTAAAAATATATTCATGTTTTATACTTGCTATATAATATATATAAAGTAATTATTAAATTTTATTTATTATATCTGAGTTTATTAAAATCTACAATTAGTTTTGTTTAAAGTTGGAACTGAAACTAGTCTTTACATTATGCAAGGCTCTACTGGCAATATGAAATATGCCAATAGGGTTTCTACACAAATAAAACATATAGGCCCTGTTTTTAGAAATACAACCTAATTTTAAAAGAACAGAGTTTAAGCTGTAAAAGAACATACAAAAGTAATATGGAGAGAAACAAAACCCTTGATAAATCTTTAAACAAGAATTAAATTTACATCCTAGGGTTTATAATTTAATATGTAAACCCTAGAAGAGTTTTGAAAATAATACATAGGTTTATAAAATTTAATATAAACCCTTGCATAATTTAGCCATCACTTATCTTAAGAATTGAAATAGGTAGTCCACAACCTTATACCTGTAAATTGAAGCTCTTCTAATGGTTGGAACATGCACACTCAATTACCCAGTATTAACAATTCATAGGCAGATCTGACCTCTATATAGATGATTGAATCACTTGAGAACTACCACGTTCCACCCATCCATGACCTGAAACTGTTCCTGGTTTTAATCCAGATCCCCCCGAGCTAGTTCCAACATGCAAGTAGCTTAGAGCTCCTAAGGTGAGGTTTCCCTAATTAGTATATCAGGTCTGTATCATTTCTCCTTATTCCTCTTAGGGAAATTTTCTCCAATAACTCTCATGAGAATCAGCAAGCAAAATAATGATTCCAAAAAGATAGATCAGATCCCCAAGCCTCTCTTTGGCTTGGGACTTTATAGACAGAATTTTCAGTCAAAGGGGCAGTTAAATCAAGAATCACTTCATTTCTTGATTTAACCCTTTTTATTTAATTTAGTACTTTTAATATTATAACTTAGTAACTTTTAGCTAGTTCCTAATTGGATTTTTATAGGTATTATACTATTTAATTTTTGTCTTAGTAATAACTGTAATAAATGGAACTTTTCCTTCTTTCTTACATTATTAATATTATTAGTAGGTGTACTCTTTATACATACTCTGTATAAAATATACAATAATATATTATTGGGTAGCATTTTTCTTAGGGTATCACATATTGCGATTCCTAGACTTACGACACTTTCTTCATTAAGGTCATCAGGTAGATGGTTAGGTCTACTAGGCTAGGAAACTCTAAACATCCTTGCATGTTGGATTCCCTCGTATAACATGGTAGTTCTTCAGTACTTGATAAGAATACAGAAATTCAAAATTTCATTTAATCACTTATAAATAAGTCAGATGAGATAAATATTTTTCTCGAGCCGTTTTCACTCGGGAATCATTAATTATTTTCAGTAACTCCTAGCGCTTACCAGAGCCCATACTCAATGCTAAAACAAGGAGTTACAAACTTAGTGCAATTCTATAGCTCTTCGCTCAATACTAATGCTAGGATGTACTTGTAGGATACACCTAGGGAAACAATGGCCAAGAATCTGATGTTCTAGAGCTTATGCTAAACATCAACATGGAAGGCTTCATGGCTTATGCCCAACACTTCCAAATTATATTTTCATGTGTTCCAGAGCTTCATGCTCAACAAAAATGTCTCAAGACTCATGTGCTCCAGAGCTTCTCACTCAACACAAATATAAGTACTCATGTGCTCTAGAACTTCTTGCCAAACACAAAACATCAATTTACCCATGTGCTCCTCGCTCCTCGCTCAACACAAAACATCTTATCAATCATGTGCTTCAGGGTCCATGCCCAACACAAGAAAACATATATATATCATATGCAATTGGCTTACGCCCAGTATATCAAACAAATCATCATGTTCATATGCAATCTAGTCTTCAACCCAGTATATCAAAATAAAAGATCAAGGTAGCACTATAATCAATGGGCTCATGCTCATAAGTGTTAGGACCAAAATTCGAGATATTACACTTACATATTTTTTTGGTGTTTTGAATGTTTCTCTTGTATTTTCAATCTTATTAAACAAAATTTATTGAGTATAATGGATGAGTGGTTTTAGAAAAGGAACAAGTTTCTCCTTTATGATTCTTGTCAATGGAATTTAAAATTCTCACCCCTATTTTAGTAATCCTAAGTTGGAGGATTTTGCATTAATCCATTTAAAATGTTACCAAATAAGATGTGTGCATTAAAGGAATGAAATCCTAAGTTCAAGGATGTTGGGCTTCAAATTTAATAGTTTTCCAAAGAGATGAATGAGTTGAATTCGAAAGAGACATCCAATGGTTAGCAGGTTGTTTGAGTTGTTAAGGAATTAATGCTACGTCATAGGGCTTGAAGAAACTACATAGCACTAGGTTGTGCTAGTAGGATGCATAAAATTAATGGGAGGTTGTTTGTAACTAATTAATTATATGTCAGAGGGCTTGAAGACTTCTCAAGAAAATAAAGAGTTCTCTCTATGTTGCTAGGATGCATAGAAGTAATAGCATGTTCTTTGAGTTGTTATGTAATTAATGCTACGTCAGAGGGTTTGAATACTTCTCAATAAACTACTTAGTGCTCGAATGTACTGATAGGGTGCATAAAATTAATAGAAAGTATGAGTTAGTTGGCTATTAAGTGGACTACATCGATCTCAAGACGAACCTTCCTTGTGGTGATTATTTTTGCAGTAGGTAGCTAGTCAATTATGTCAAATCCAAGTCCAATAGGATGTGTCAGATCATGTTACCCAACAAGTATTGACACCGACACATATCAACTATAACTAGCAATTGCCCCAAGGAAGGTGCAATAATACGCTGTTAAGGTAATTGTTAGCGGGTAAGTGAGAACATGTAGTCTAGTATCTATCATTGTCTAACTAGCATAACCTATTAATAAGAAAAACAACATCATTGGAAAACACATAATAATTTCACCGATTGACCAAGTTACAAGATAAAATTGAGGAAGTTGCAACAATTTCAAATGTGAAGCATTCCAAGTTCTATTTTTGCACATTTAGATATTGACTTTTTAAAGAGTCTAGCAAACCTATTTTTGATTATAATTTTGAGGTGCAAAGCTTAGGGCTGAAGCAGAACACCAAGGACATCTTTGGCCATGTTTCCATCATAGGTGTATATGAATACATCACTTTTCAAAGCCGCCAATCTATTTTGAAACTGTTTGATACTTTAGAAAAAGGCCTGTCTGATGAGGAGTCAGTGGATAATCTCCCTGCCTATGTTTGTGTTCCCCATCTATATGTTTTTCCTTCCAATGGGAATACCTATGCTACTTCAAAAGGAAATCTTTTCTATTGTAGTTCTATCCTTATACACATATATTCAACAAGAAGTGACAACCTTACTTGAGAAATCAAATCTGCAATTATTATATCTATTACTATAGTGCAAAACTAGATCTATGTTATCACATTTACTTAATGAAAATTGGCGAGAGGAAGATACAACTGGTCCCATGTCACTTTCAGGGAAATCATAAGGTAAACCATCATATGCACCAATTGTTCAATAAATTATGCACTAGTATACAAAAATTTGAAATCTAAACAAAACTTATACCTTTCATTGTGTCTTTCAAAATGAGAGGAAAATGTTATTATATATAAAACTTACAATGGTTCATGCTCCCTCAGGCTAATGCCCTTTTTTTTTACATTAGAGACTAATCGTAATCTACCATATATTCTATGTGACCAATAATGGAATCATGCTATCATCAGTTCAGTTCACCTTGAGACATGAGTTGGTGGAGGTGAAGACAAGCTTCCACTCTTACCGTATGAAGCTAAAGTGGCAACTTTGTTCACATTTGTCTCAAACATCTTGGTGCCAAAAAATTTTCTTCATGTCAAAAATTCTTCAAGATATATCAAGGGAGAGAAAAACTGTGCAATAAGTAGTACATGATTATATGTTCCTTACGAAGAAAATATATTTGTTGCAATTAACTTTTAGTGGAGTTTACATCTTCAAACCTAGGAAATTGGCAAATATAGAAGATCTACAATCCAAACCTCTAAAGATTTAGGGTTTTGGAATCCAAGGATAAAAAATTACAAGTTACATGAATAAACTTAGAATTTAAATGTTATTATTGTATTGAATGGAAATTAATCAAACCATATGATAATTAACCAGGGAAATGGTCGATGTAGGAGCAGCATGAATGTACACAAAATGCATACTTCGACCAGGAGGGAGTGACTTTAACCAGTTAGGAAATGAATATGTATTGTTGGCATCTGGTTTGGAGAGACCCCATAAAGGACCATACAATCTTTGGATAGAGAAGCCAACGGCTATTAGTGTCTGGTGTGGAGATCTATTTGTGATAGATGCAACATATCTGTAATAAGTAGTTCGTGACTGAGTCCAAGATTTCGTGAGCTTCTGCGAGATAGATAGCCTAACATTGTTTGTAGATTGTTAACAATAAAGCAGCATCAGTACTATTTTTGTAATGAATAATCACCAAGTCATTATTATAGTAGGAGTTGCATAGATTTATCCCACATTATTGGATGAAAATCAGTATTTTCATAGCAGAATAAAAAAAAATTAATTCTTTTCTCAAATATTTACAAACAAACATTTTATTTCTGTAAAATGCCACTAAGTGCAAAAAAAATCAAGGTAAAACAATAAAACATAAGAACTAGATGAACTAATATGTTATTTTTAATATAGATTTAATTGCAAAGCCTGGCACAAGCCAAGGGAGGTCTAGAAGTGCAAGCACTAAGAATATGATTATTATATAATGATTGGATGCTATGAGGGTTGGTTTGAAGGTCATTGGGGCTTTTAAGCAAAATTTTAAAGAATAATAATGTAAGAAATATAGAATTCCCAATGCGCCTTCTTTTAATGATAATCAGCCTCTTCTTGGTTATATTGATGGTGTCTCTCAAGAGAGGGGAAAAAAGTGTGGAGTAGGATTTATGTTGAAACTAAAGGACACCCATGTGTTTAAATTAAAGATGAATTGTGAAGGGGTACTAACACTTGAGGTGAATTGCTTGCTCTATGGGCGATTTTGTTCTTTGCTTGTACTAAGTAAATCTTTTTTTTGTAAATTGTTGGGACTCTAAAATTGTTTTTGACTAGTCTATGCAAAAGGATCAGTTATAGGTGGCTTTGTTGGATGGATGGAAAATCAAGATGAGAAATCTTCATTTAGCATTTGCACGCTTGCAATTTCAACATGTGTATGGTGAATTCAATGCAATTTCAACATGTGTATGGTGAATTCAATGAGGAAGTAGATTTCCTTTCAAAGCAAGCATTCTCGAGGTTGGAATCGAATGTTTTATTTTATTTGTGGAACTAGTTGAATCAAGGGAGATTTCTTAAGGATACATTCCAATATTTTAAATTGTTGTATTTAGAATTATGATGAAAAGTTTGAGAATTACCATCCTTTTTGAAGCTAAGGATGGTATTTGGAACTTGTAATAATTTTCTTTTTATATATTTTGGTGAGTCATTTAATATAGTTGATAAGGTCTCTAAGGTTATAGTTATGACAATATGGGTTTCTTTAGATCATGGAGAGAGATTTTTGAGATATTTTTATGAAAAGCATATAGATTGGAAGTCTAAAAATATCCAGATTTTGAGATTTATGGTTTGGATGATATGTTTAATGGAGTGTAAATAACTTTTAATATTTTTTTCAATAATGAATATAATTATAACAATTTTTTTTAGGTTTAAAAATGACAAATTCATTGAAGTGCAAACTTGACTTACCATCCTTTTTGAATCTAAGGATGGTATTTGGAACTTGTAATAATTTTCTTTTTATATATTTTGGTGAGTCATTTAATATAGCTGATCAGGTCTCTAAGGTTATAGTTATGACAATATGGGTTTCTTTAGATCATGGAGAGAGATTTTTGAGATATTTTTATGAAAAGCATATAGGTTGGAAGTCTAAAAATATCCATATTTTGAGATTTATGGTTTGGATGATATGTTTAATGGAGTGTAAATAAATTTTAGTATTTTTTTTAATAATGAATATAATTATAACAATTTTTTTTAGGTTCAAAAATGACAAATTCATTGAAGTGCAAACTTGACTTACCGTCCTTTTGAATCTAAGGATGGTATTTGGAACTTGTAATAATTTTCTTTTTATATATTTTGGTGATTCATTTAATATAGTTGATAAGGTCTCTAAGGTTATAGTTATGAAAATATGGGTTTCTTTAGATCATGGAGAGAGATTTTTGAGATATTTTTATGAAAAGCATATAGATTGGAAGTCTAAAAATATCCAGATTTTGAGATTTATGGTTTGGATGATATGTTTAATGGAGTGTAAATTAATTTTAATATTTTTTTTTCAATAATGAATATAATTATAACAATTTTTTTAGGTTAAAAGATGACAAATTCATTGAAGTGCAAACTTTTCCTCTATAACTTTTTTTTACAATTCTGGTAAAAAATGTAGTCTTTATAAACCTTTATATTTTTAAAAAGATATAGAAGTATACGAAATTATTTATCACATCTTATTGTCCTCTAAATTTGTTTGAGATTGTCCATAAAATGAAAAAATAATAACATCAAACCAATTATAAATTGATTTTCACTTAAAGCAATTTTTTTAAGTGCACAAGCAAACTATTTAATAAAATCTACAAAAGCAAAGCAAACTTTGTTTGAAATAATAACATCAAACCAATTATAAATTGATTTTCACTTAAAACAATTTTTTTAAAGTGCACAAGCAAATTATTTAATAAAAACTACACATGCAAAGCAAACTCCATCACTATGCAGGTTTTAAAAATTCACATCTAATTACAAAATAACAAAATCTACACGTGCAAAGAAAACTCCATCACTATGTAGCTTTTAAAAATTCACATATGATTACAAATTAACATGACAATTTAGTAGAAGCAAACTATTTAAAAGAATCTACAGGTGGAAGCAAACTCCACCACTATACATTCTTGAAAGTCATCTTGAAAGCAGAATGAATTCCCACAGTAGAGCCAGAGAATAGACTATGAAGTACTCAATGTATTTATTGACACTACTAAGTAACCACAACTTAACAAAGTTCAGTTACATAACTGTCTATCCAACGATAACCAGGCATTCTACAGCACCAAATTGAAGACCCTTTAGCATAACATGTTTAATGAGCACCTTTCCCACCATAAGGTTTCAGCCTTGTAACAAACATCTCCATCACAGATTACTCCTGCAGGCTTGCCATTCTCATCCAACGCAGTATCTGTGTCATGTCCCTTATCCTGTCGATCCTTCAAAGCACAAGTCACATGAATATTGTAGTCACAATATTTGCAATAATAGTGCCATGCAGTGCCATCTTCATTGCATCCATCACAGACATACACACGCCTCTGTGTCAATACAAGAGGGTGTTCATGCTGACTGTACCTCATCTCCTTAGGTGATTTCTCAACCATCTCTTCAATTTCCTTCTCCAGCCTTTCAAGATGAGCATCAGTGAAGGGATAATCCTTGGCTCCATGGGTGGACACTACACTTCTAGCATTATCTGTCACAGTTTTTCCATCTGGACCAACCACAATCAAGGATGGGATGCCTCTTACACGGAAAAGTCATGAGATATCCTTCTTAGTTTTATCTCCAAATGGAAGAGCCAGCCATGGCATGCTATTGTAGTATTATTCAAAATCCTCTTGATCTCGGTCACTAGATATGAAAACAATCTCAAACGCTTCTCCCCTTTCTTTGAGTTCGTTGTATACCTTAAAAAGGTTTGGAGTGAAACCTCGGCAAGGGGGGCACCAATGAGCAATGAAATACAAAGCAATTGTCTTTCCCACAAGTTCAGATACCTAGACCTATTACAAGAATCAAAACATATAAATAATTATTTCATATCTGGCTGTGGTTTAGTGGTTGAAAGGAAGAACTCAGAAACAAAAAAAACTCAATTTCAAAGTATTCGCAGACTAACTGTTTCACGCTGCTCCTTAGTTCACTACTAACTTATGTATATCTACAGTCTAGTTCCCTAAAATCATAACATACTTTCAACCAGATTCAAATAGTTAATTTGAAAACTGTACAACCCAAATTTTGTATATAAATATTTGTTTTATTTAATTTTGAATATGATAATCCACCAATCATATTATAAGTAACCCATTTTTTTTTTGGAAAATAGGGAAATAGTATCCACATTGACTTGAGATATGATAATCAATCAATCATATTGCAGATACTATGTGCATTAGAGTCATGTTTCTGTATTCAGATTGATTAGACCAGAACAAATATTATTAAGTAAACTCTTCTTTTTTAAACAAAGAAACACTAACCATATGAACTTGGATAGCACACTATCAAAACACAAAAGACCAATTGGCTTAAATGCTAAGATTAGACTACCAAAATTCACCCATGACTTTCCCCTTTCCCTGTCTACTTGTCAGAGCTATCACGACTCACAAACCTAAAGTAACAATGGGAGCCCAATGAGATTTCAAAATGGGTAATCATAGCAAAAAGCACTCTGACTAACTATTTGTATATATAAACCCTCAAATGTTATGTAGGAGTAGAACTTATTTTATGGTTTTATGGTGTGATTAATGAATCATGGCATATGAACATCGAAGATAGTAAGCAGATCTCAGTAACTCACCTGGGCACCTCCATGCTTGAGCACAAAGTTGTGCTCATCAGAAACTAAGAGTGACTCCAGGGTTTGTGCTTCTTGTCTGGCTTTCTCTTCAAATTCAAGCTCATCCGACTACTCTTTTGTAAATAGGTAAGCTCAAATTCCATATTCTTGTATAAGGCTCACTGCATCAGTTTGTAATGTGTTCCCGTCTGGACCTAAAATAATCAAAGTTGGGATACCCTCAACTTTGAAGGAACGAGACAACTTCTTTTCAGTCTGATCTGCAAATGGTAAAGCCAGCCATGGCATGCTGGTGTAATACCTTTCAAAGGATTTCTCCTCTTTGTCACCCGAGAGAAACACAATCTCAAAGGCCTCCCCTTTTTTGAGAAGCTCATTGTAAATCTCCACAAGTTGTGGAGTGAAATTTCTACAGGGACCACACCAGTGGGCTGAGAAATATAGACCCATTGTCTTTCCCACAAGCTCCGCTACTGGAACCTGTTGGAAAAACACAAATTGGCAATGAGACCATCATAGAATAAAATTTCTGCACCTATTATTGCTAAACCCTTACAAAATCCAATAATTGCAGGAAACTAAATTGCCCAATTCAATACGTGCTTTATTTCTTACATTCTCATAAAAAGAAACGATATCCAGATTTTGAGGCAGAGTAAAAGACAGGCATAAATGGCAAGAACTCACCTTTCTTCCTCCATCGCCAAGGACAAAATCTCGTTCATCGGACAGCAGAAGAGACTCTACAGTTTGTGCAGCCCTTAGGGCCTCCTCTCCGACCCTCAGCTCATCAATTCTCTCTGTATTGAATGGATATCCCTCAAAACCATATTCTTCAATGATCTCCACACCTTCAGTGGTTATAGCTTTTCCCTCCTTGTCTAAAAATACCAAGCACGGAATGCCATTGACCTGAAAGGCTTGATTAAGTTTCTTCCTTGTATTTTCATCTAATAATGGCAGGGAAAGCCATGGCATTGTGTGGTGGTATTCCTCTTGATTTTTCCCTATTTGTACAGGATATGTGGCACTACATTATTTTTATCCCTGGCTCATTCCTGCTGAAGTTGAATTGTGGTGGCCAAAATTTAAGATTCAAAGGACATACTCTGTGGAGAAGTAGGAAGAGAACTTTGTTTAGGTGCAGGAGAGGGATTTGGCTTTGGATTTGGAACTATAGTTGGAGTAGAAGATCCTGAATCTGATCACTGTCATTTCCAAAAGAACAACCATTAAAAGCATCACCATCAATATCACTAAAACAAACTGGAACCAAATTAATTTCATCCTATAAAACAATAATACCTTGGGGAAGCTGGTTGTCTGCAGCATTTCCACCTTGAAGTCTAGCTAAACTTCCAACTATTGGGCCATTGGTGTAGGTTGCAGGTCATGTTTGCTGATAGTTGTCTCTTGGATCTGCAAAGTTATCATTGTAATCAACCTACAAGAATGTGGTTTTAGCCAAAGGACTGAATAGGAATTAAGGATTTTTAGATGCTGGACTCATTAATTTATCTTCATGATAAGGAGGTTTTTAGCCCATCATGGGATTTACAATTATTATACCTGTGACTTAGCTAATGCCAACAGCTGAGATGGATCTACTTCTCCACTGGGGCATTGCAGTTGCTTGCCAGCAGAAGACAAATAATCAGAGTAGACTATCGTGCATCTTGTAAATGCAAGCATATCTTGCTCATATCTAAACACAGCAAGAAAAGCATGGATAACATTCATCAATCGCTAGTTCTAGAGAAATAACCAAAGTACTTGATATTCACATTCTTTGACATCTCCAATTTTAAACATGAGATACCTCATACCTGACATGGATTGAAATGAAGGGTTCCCTTCTCTGAATTCTTGTGACAAGAGTTCGTGCAAGTTTATCAATGGGTTTAGCAAAGTTTAGAGCTTGATAATTGGCACGACAATGGATTTTCTGAATTGAATTAGGAAGGTCATTATTTGCAAGACCAGAATCAGCATGAGTTAAGTATAGCACATTGTGTTTTTTTAGGAAAGGAAGCATCTCATGCTTGTAGAAAGATACATGTACATCAAACATTGTACAATGCTCTGTTTAGCCAAAATACAATAGCAAATTGAACAAAGATTCTCCAACAGCATGTGACCTTCAAAACCCAACAATGGGATCAATTTGAATGGGCCCTCTTCACAAGGGATAATCGTAGAGAAAATATAGCCTCTCTTATTGCAATAGAGATGAAGAATCATCAAGATATACTCCAATTTTCATCCTTGGAATATTGGATGATCTCATAGACAGGAAGGAGTGAGTGGGATGTGATTAGCCTAATAGGGATATCCTTGTTTAGGAAAGGGCTGGGTTTATCAAGCTTCCACGAGAAAACTGATCCAGTCCATGTAGGATAAGAAATGGGTTTGAGAACAAAGTTGGCTACACAACTCTCCATCAAAATGTATGTTATATTGAAGTTGGAGCCAAAGTAGACATGGTTTCCCTAATTGAATATGTAAAGAGGGGGGTATCTGTATGTGTGATATTTTTCCTTAATGATGTACATTCTCGATGTGCTATTGTTTAGTAATGTAAAGAGGGGGGGTTGTGGGTGGGAGTATCTGTATGTGTGATCTTTTGGCTTAATGATGTAGATTCTCGATGTGCTATTGTTTAGTAATGTAAATGCTGATATATTCAAAACACACACAGAGGCCTCCAAAGTAGAGAACCATTGCATCCATAAACACACTTCCATTTTTAACAAGATACAGGGTGTCCTTGCCTGACATACAAATAAAATAAAATACTACAAAACAACATGCTTCATCCAAGACTTATATGTGGGAGAAAGAAGGTTTACCTTAGAATGAAGTTTTGACATTGGAATCCATTCACCTGGTCCACAAATATCAGAGAGGACAGTTGCTACAGCTGAAACAACATATTTTCCTTATTTTTGTATCTGCTGAGAAGTATCAGTTTCATGGTCCATCCTCCATGTATCTCCTTTTGGATCTGAATACATTAAACAGTCTTATTAGACAGTTTCTAATTCACGTTTCATGTCTTTAGGACACTATTAAGTAAAAGCTTGAAAGAGAAAGTAAGGAGCCACATGGCAACTATAACGTTTGCATTTAAAGTAAAAGTGACAATGAGCTTGCTGAATTTATCATTTTCAGTTCTGTTTTTTAACCGAGAGGAGGTATTGCTACGAGAAACAATGGATTCCTTCTCCCCACCATGATATGATAACCTCTTAGAGTAGCACACAACATAAGAACAATGAACTATAATATAAATATAGTATTCGGTTGTTGCGATTAAGGGGAGGGTGGCTAAAACAAAGTAATTTTTTCTTGTTTCTTGTATAAAATGTTCAAATAGCATGGAAAGAAAAGTATATAGGACGGTACCTTTTAGTTTGGAGTTGGATGCTTTGCATGCCACAAAGGGAGCTTGCATTGGCACGAACCAGAGAGGACAAGTAAAGATCAAGTAGCCGTACTAGTAAATTTAAAAATCAACTAACAAACTGTTGCAGTAGTTATTTATTTATAGACCATATACTCTACAGTTGCTACAACTGAAACAACATATTTTTCTTCTTTTGTATTTGCTGAGAAGTATCAGTTTCATGGTCCATCCTCTATGTATCTCCTTTTGGATCTGAATACATTAAATAGTCTTATTAGACATTTTCTAATTCACATTTCATGTCTTTAGGACACTATTAAGTAACAGCTTGAACGAGAAAGTAAGGAGCCACATGGAAACTATAACCTTTTCATTTAAAGTAAAAGTGACAATGAACTTGCTGAATTTATCATTTCCAGTTCTGTTTTTTAACCGAGAGGAGGTATTGCTCCGAGCAACAATGGATTCGTTCTCCCCACCATGATATGATAACCTGTCAGAGTAGCACACAACACAAGAACAATGAACTATAATATAAATATAGTATTCGGTTGTTGCGATTAAGGGGAGGGTGGCTAAAACAAAGTAATTTTTTCTTGTTTCTTCTTGTATAAAATGTTCAAATAGCATGGAAGGAAAATTATATACGACATTACCTTTTAGTTTGGATTTGGATGCTTTGCATGCCACAAAGGGAGCTTGCATTGGCAGGAACTAGAGAGGACAAGTACATATCAAGTAGCTGTACTAGTAAATTTAAAAATCGACTAACAAACTATTGCAATAGTTATTTATTTATAGACCATATACTCTACAGTTGCTACAACTAAAACAACATATTTTTCTTCTTTTTGTATCTGCTGAGAAGTATCAGTTTCATGGTCCATCCTCCATGTATTCCCTTTTGGATCTGAATACATTAAATAGTGATATTAGACAATTTCTAATTCATGTTTTATGTCTTTATGACACTATTAAGTAACAGCTTGAAAGAGAAAGTAAGGATCCACATGACAACTATAACCTTTGCATTTAAAGTAAAGTGACAATGAGCTTGCTGAATTTATCATTTGCAATTCTGTTTTTTAACCGAGAGGAGCTATTGCTTCTGGAAACAATGGATTCCTTCTCCCCACCATGATATGATAACCTGTCAGAGTAGCACACAACACAAGAACAATGAACTATAATATAAATATAGTATTCAGTTGTTGTGATTAAGGGGAGGGTGGCTAAAATAAAGTAATTATTTTGTTTCTTCTTGTATAAAATGTTCAAATAGCATGGAAAGAAAAGTAGATAGGACAGTACCTTTTAGTTTGGAGTTGGATGCTTTGCATGCCACAAAAGAAGCTTGCATTGGCGGGAACCAGAGATGACAAGTACAGATGAAGTAGCTGTACTAGTAAATTAAAAAATCGACTAACAAACTGTTGCAACAATTATTTATTTACAGACCATATACTCTTTTATAGAGAGTATTTTGAAATGATCGAGTATCGCAAATATTTGAAACCAACTGAATGTACAAATAGTATACTTGTAGTAGAAGTTAAAAAATGGGCAACAAATTTACTTTCAAACCAAGTATAGGGGCACGCTGGAGGAAAAAACAGACATAGGTATGAAGTCAATAAGTACAAGCTAAATAAACAGACAGGATAAATGTACAACAGAACTTAAGAATTTAGTATATATTGTGAATTGTTTCTATGTACATACAGTATATTGTGAACTGTTTATTTGATCATAAGAGAGTATTTGAAACAAAATGAGGATTGTGAATATTTGAAACCAATTTAATATCCAAACAGTCTAAATTGAGTAGAAGTAACAAATGGACAACATATTTACTTTGAAACCAAGTATAGGGAGTCCATGGGAAAAAGAATATACATATGTGTAATGACAAGAATTATAAGGTAAATATATACATGGATTAAATGTACAACAAAAGTTAAGAACTAAGTATAATGTGAACTGTTTCTATTTACATAGAGTTTTGTTGTATTGTATTTGTAAAAGAAGTGTTTGTTTGATAGAGTATATAGTTTAGAGAGGTGCATTACATGCAAGTAGAATGGAAATATAATAAATGTACATGTATTGTGGTAGTATTGGAAGCATGTAATATGTACCATGTTTATGCATTCCATGTGTGGAAAAGGAAAATACATATATTCAAGAAACGCATAGGTTATGGACAAGGTAGTACATACAAGTGAAGGGTAGTAATGGCAATTGAATAACGTGCGGGAATCAAAGAAGAAGGGTTGCTGGGTTGTAAGGAGAGAGAAAAGGGAACTGCAAGCAAGGAGGAGGATCTAGTCATAAATGCAAGAGGGACTATGGCAATGACAACACCAGGTAATGTTTATGTATTGAGCAAGACAAGGGTGGCAGGATACTAAGTCTTTGCGGATCTTGCGCATGGTGTCCCTTTCATGCATATGGATCATGCATTGAAGGAAGGCTCTTATTTCTAAGAGAAGCTTAATAGTAGGGTGAATCAGATTTAGTGGGATGTTTGAAGTCAATTAGAAGCGTGCTTCAATTTGTTGCAGCAATGCTTGTTGTTTCTTGATTTGCTTGCAGAAGTCAGCAAGGGTGTTCAGGTATTGCATGTCCATGTTTGTTGTTGAAGAGCTAGGAAGAGAGAAAACAGAACGATTAAAAGCTTAACATGTTCAAATAATATAGAGTAAAGCAAGGCACATCTTTTTTTGTAATTGAATTGATATACTAACATTTTTTTTCATAGTACTGAATAAGAAAAGCAAGAAGATATTCACATCATAGATGATAGGAAAAAAAGTTGAAAACTTATGTAATGGACATTTTGTTGTTCTTTTTTTTGTTTGTTCTATTGTAGAGAGAAAATAATGTTGTAAGTCTAATGTTATGGTAGATTCAAGTAGATGAAACAAAACGAAGTTAAGATGTTGGAAGCAAATGAACAGAAATATATGCATGAGTGCAAGAGTATTTTATTGGGGGGTGGATGGGGGGAGGGAAGAAGGTAATGTTGTTTTGTTTTGGTATTTAGCAAGTGAAAAGTGATAGTATTTGGTTTTTATGGTGTTGTTTTTATTATTATTTTCTATGTAACCGAGAACAGGTGTGGGAAGCAATGCATGGGTGTAAGTATATGTGAGCAACTATGTAAAGCAATGTGTATAAGTAGAAGGGAAATATAATAAATGTACATGTACTATGGTAGTAGTGGAAGCATGTAATATGTACAATGTTTGTGCATTCCATGTGTGGAAAAGGCTAATACATCTATTCAAGAAAATCATAGGTTATGGACAAGGTGGTACGTATGACTGAAGGGTAGTAATGGAAATTGAAGAAGTGTGGGAATCAAAGAAGAAGGGTTGCTAGGTTGTAAGGAGAGGGAAAAAAAAATTGCAAGCGAGAAGGATCTAGTCATAAATGCAAGAGGGACTATGGCAATGACAACACCATGTAACATTTATGTATTGAGTAAGGCAAGGGTGGCAGGATACTAAGTCTTTGCAGATCATGCGTTGAAGGAAGGCTCTTATTTCTGAGAGAATCTTAATAGTAGGGTGAATCGGATTTAGTGGGATGTTTGAAGTTGATTGGAAGCGTGCTTCAATTTGTTGTAGTGATGCTTGTTGTTCCTTGATTTTCTTGCAAAATTCAGCAAGGGTGTTCAGGTATTGTATGTCCATGTCTCTTGTTGAAGAGCTAGGAAGAGAGAAAACAGAGCGATTAAAAGCTTAACATGTTCAAATAATATAGAGTAAAGCAAGGCGCATCTTTTTTTGTAATTGAATTGGTAGACTAACATTTTTTTTTCATAGTATAGAATAAGAAAAGCAAGAAGATATTCACATCATAGATGAAAGGAAAAAAAGTTGAAAACTTGTGTAATGGACATTTTCTTGTTCTTTTTTTTGTTTGTTCTATTGTAGAGAGAAAAGAATGTTGTAAGTGTAATGTTATGGTAATGAGAAGAGGTGTGGGAATCAATGCATGGGTGTAAGCATATGTGAGCAATTATGTTAAGCAACATGTGGTGCAATTGATCTAGAGGCAATAAAAGTTTCTTCTTGTTTTCTTCATTGGATAGAAGGGCTATCCTTCATACGTGAATAGCGAGAAAAAGAAAAAGATGGCATTATGCGTAGGTTAGTGAGTTGTCTAACTCTTGAAACTGCAATAAATGTCATCCCTTGTTGATCAATGTTTCCTATGTCGATTGTTGCCTTCTGTAAGGTCATTCCTTGTGATTTGTGGATTGTTAAACCCTAGGCCATACGAAGGGGAAGTTGTCTACGAGAACCTCTTGTTAAAGGGAGGATTGTGATGTAGGTAGGGTTAGAAGCATCCCATGGTGGGCCTTTGTAGTTGACAAAGTCAACAACAACAAACAAAGGAAGCATAGGTGGAGTAGTGGCGGTGTTGTACAAGATTGAAACAACTTTACCAAGAGCACCATTAACAAGACCTGCCTCAACCCAAAGGTTTGTTGTAAGCATAACTTGTTGACCAATGACAAGGAGTACGACCATATCTAATTGTTCATCTTCTGGTACAAGCAGTATTGTTTGTTTGCTAACTTCTACAGAACATAATGCAATCAGAAAATTTAGTTGTTTAAGCATTTATTTGTTGTGTAAGGCAATAGAATTGTTAGTTGAGAACAAATGGGTGGATTGATCAAATATGCGGTTCTCGGTTTGAGAGAGGGAAGAGGATGTCCTTGACATAAGAAGGGTCCAATAGGCAATAGTTGGTGTTGCATTCCTAAGATTGAGGAGAAGTTGGCAGAACTGAATCTGAGAAGGGTCATCTCCTTGTTGATGAAAGACCGTTGAGAGGGTTATGAATGTGTCAAAGGTACGCCAAAGTGTGTTTCCACGCGATGCTCCTACATACATGGGGATATCTTTAATAGGTGGAAGTTGACCAAGGTCATCTACGAGGATGATAGAGTGGCCTCCAAAAGGGGAAGTTCAATGGGAAGGGAATGCTTCTCGAAGACGAGAGTCAATATTAGATAAGAGCTTTGGTCCAATGAAACTCATCTCATCAATTAGCACGTAGCGTATATGGAGGAGTCATTCTTGAAGGTTTGCAAGGGCTTGGCCCTCAAGAGGAAGCATATTATTTATTGGTATCCGAAGGGCAGAATGTATTGTAAGGGAATTTATGTTAAATGTCGCGACGCCAGTTGGAGCAAGTAGGAGAAGAGGGGATGAGTTCTTTGGAGATGATGAAGAGAAGGAAGCTTGCAAGCATCCAATTAAGTAAGATTTTCCTATGCCTACAGTTCCTTGGATGAATATACGTAATGATTTTGTGGTAGTGTGTTGTGTGTAGTGGGACATAATAATTTCAAATGTTGTGTGTTGTGTTGGAGAAAAGCAATTAGGAGAAGCAAGAGTTGAAAAAGGTTGTAGTTCTGCTTGGTTTGATGAGCGGTTCAAGTCAAGAAATGAGATGGCTGAGTTTTGCAAGTGTAAAGGTATCTGCGTGTGGCCCCAATTGTGATTGGTGTCAAATTCACGATGACAAAGCATGTCAAGATCATCAAGTTGGAGGTTGTTCCCAGGGTGGAGTTGAGAGAGGAGTTCCCATTCTGACAGGTCGATAGAGCAAGCAGCATGATCTTCATGAGGGGGAGCTGTATCAACAGAAATAGTTGGAGGGGGTTAAGGTTGTCGATCAACATGCCAGGGATTGTAGCTCCCATGAAAGGATTCCCATGTAGAGACAATTTCCAAGTCTGAGGAGCCAATATCTTTTGACATATTGCGGAAAGGTTTGTACAGTAAGAGTTCACTCCAATAGAAATTGACATAAAGAGGAGAGGTGGAAGGAGGGATGTCAAGGAAACGAGGAAGGATAGGCATAATATTGGTCGGTTTGTGCTGCTTCTATTGACATTTTTTCCTACGTGCAGAGAAGGACCAAGAGAGGGAAGCTTCGAGAAGGGGAAGGTGTTCAAGCGAAGGGGGTCTTTGCATGTATGCAGAAATGAAGTTGGTTGGCGGGGGGGGGGGGGGGGTGTTGGGGACATCTAGCGAGACACGTTTGAAAACGGTCTGGTAGGTGTTTAGGGAAATAAATGTATGACCACAAAGAGTTAAGGGAAGTTTTTGTAGCATATGGAAAGTTTCTTGTGCTTCAATGTCTCGATCAGCCAAGATTTTAGACAATAGTTTTCGGATAGGTAATAAGATTCCCTCTTCTGCAGGGGCGGCATGTGCAATACGTGTTAGAATGTCATGGTAGCTCTTAGATTTGTTCTCTGCTTTTGAAGCATACTTTGAAATGTATGAGAGGACAGCATGGCACAAGAGCACTGGTTAGCAATCAACATTAGCTCTCCATACTGAGAGCATAAGAGGGTTGTGTACGTTTAGAAGCACATCATTTCTAGCGGGGGTATATTTTTTTTTGGCCAGAGCTGTCAATGAACATAGAATATGTTTCCTATAGTTCAAAGGGGAAACCATAGCGGCAAACAAGGGTTGTGCCTTTTTTCGAAGACAAGAGAATTCATTGCATTTTGTGTGGCATTGCATAGAATTGACAAGGGTTTCATAGTCGTCATTATGGTTTCCTTCATGTATGGAGGATGCTGCAAGTGTGCAAGGGTATTGGTGAGATGCTCGATGGAAGGCGGAGACACGAAGGTGCGCGGGACAAGGGTTCCATGCTGTTAAGAAGCTGTCAAAGTATGTTTTTGCACTATCAATAGTGAGGGGATCATTCCAATCAAGGCTGTCCATATTGGGTGCATCCTCCAACCAAAGGAATCCATGTATATGAGCAGAACCTCGGTTTTTCCATTCATACCTGTATTAAGAAGGGAAGCAAAAACAAAACACAAAGTTAGGGAAAATTTTGAAATGTGAAGCAGTAAAACGAAATAAAATGCAAAGAGTGAGAGGAACAAACATGCATTAGTAATATTTTTTCTTGAATGTGTGTAACGGGACCTCTTCAAGGAAGATGGTGAATCTATGGTGCATATATAGAGACGTAGTATGTGGATTGGTTTTAATGTTATGAATTCTCCATTGGAAATATGAAGGAAATGAAGTTGGAGGATGCAAAGGCATGAGCATGTGAAGGTCATGCCATTTGGTGTCAGCTGCACTGAGGGTAAAAAAAAGGTTGGGCTACTAAGCTAGGTGATCATATCACACAAATCACCTCGTCGTTTGTTCCAGAAAGAGCGGGTGCCACACAAAGAAGAGCCAAACCGCATGGCATGATCAGCAACACGAGAGTCTGGCATCTAGATGAGCTGTGTGTGCAAAGCCGAGACAGTTGCGGGGAGTGTGTCTACTAGGTTGCGTTTAACAAAAAACGCTGCGGTATCCTGGCAACAATGGCACATCATAAGGTTGTACAAGTAGTAGGGGAAGCGAGGGTGTTGGGAAAACCTATTATCATGGAATCAGATAAGGTGAAAAGCATATTCTTGCATGGAGACTTCGTAAAGATGAGGTTGTTTTAGCATGGGAACCCATGTGGGAAATAGCATTGGGAATGCCATTGAGAGGATCCCTTCCATATTGTATTCATTTATTGGAGAAAGACCAATGGGGGGCCAATCAATTGATGTTGAAGGGGTGGTAGGGGTTGTAGATGCAAACCACCTAATTTCTTCAGTCTTATTGCGAGAATATGGCAGTGCAAAAACAAAGGATGAGGTTTCAATGCTTGTTGGAATTGGCATTGAAGGTGTTGCATCATTAGTAGTGGGTGAGGGTAGTTGGAGGTCAGGCCTAGGGGTTGTGGCATGGTGAAGAAGGGAGGACACATCTGTGGGTTCAAGTGGCAAAGCATGTAATGCTTAGAGGTCAAGGTGGACATCCTTGTAATACGGGTCATTGGAGATTTTGAATTCCAATGCAGCTAGAACATTTGAATGGCTAACAATGAATTCATAAGGCTTGTTTGCAGCATTGAATTTCTGAACAACAAGGATGTCCAAGTCTGCTAAGAGGCGTGGAAGAGAGGTGGCTATTGTGGAGATATCTTGTGGGAAGCTAATAGTATGGCCAGAGTATTTGTATTGGCCACCACGTGCATGCGTAACTTGAAGTATTGGATTGACTTGGGAAATTAGAATTTCTTCTATTTGAGTTAGGCGTGCAAGTTCAATAGGTTGGTTTCCAAGATCCATGTTGTTATCTGTGGAGAAGCGATGGCCATGTCACTCATTACTACATCGAGAGCATGTATAGATTCCACTTGAGAAATTTGTTTTCATTTTTGGATATGATTCCTTGCATATGGAGAAAACATGAAGTGGGTGGAGGCGAGAAAGTCGATTAAGAAAGCAAGCGTGACCATCTGGCAAGGGGGTGGTTGGAGGCGGGGATGTAGTGGATGTGTGCATTGGGGTAGGGTTGATTGAAGCATTGATGTTTCCACTCCTAGATTGATAAGTAAGACGTCTATGCGCATTTTGGCGGTCTTTGTTTGGCTATAAAGAAGCCTTCTATGTGCATTTATTTTTTCAGGTGTAGTATTGGGCAACATGGGTTGTTGAAGAGGATTTTGCCTTGAACCTGGAGGAGACATTGATGGAAATTTCAAATGTTATAAATGTGTAATTGTAATAAAAAGTCAAGGAATGTACATTAAAAGCAAGATATGCAAAGTACAAATAAGAAGGTATGTCTACATATAGAAAACAACGCATTGCGAAAGTTTTTGCAAGAAATAACGTAAAAAGCAGTTTTTGTGATGTATGTGGAGCATCTATGTATGTGAAAAGCAACCAAGGAGCAGCATAGTAGAAAAAATAAATGCACATATATTACATAATAAACATTGTATACATGTAAGAAAATGTGAAATGTTTTATGGATAGATATGTATGGCGTGCTTTAAAAATAAACACGTAATGTATACGATAACACATCTGCCATGTGAGCACAAAATTTACAATAGCTAATTACATTGTAGATATTTGAAAAAAGACATGAAAGTAAGGGAAAAGTATATATACAAGCAATGAAGGAAGGAAAGCGGGAAAGCAGAGGGGGGGGGGGGGGGGGGGGGTATAGTGATCATGATGAAGTGGAAGAAACATAATTGGGTTCAGATGAGGTGGAATGCATTTGGAGAGATGGGATGGTGTATTGTAGGGTACGATGTGTTGAAGCAAGGACTGAGGGAAGAGTAAGATGTGGAAGGGTGAGTAAAAGTGGTGTTTAGAATAGCCAAGGGTGGAGTATATGAAGGGGAGGATAGAGACAGCATGCAACAGGATGGATTTGAGTAGTGAGTGCAGATATTTCTTCAAGGAGCTTGGTGGTTGCAACAGCATAAGGAAACTCTTCTGAATTGGAAATGGTTGTCTTCAAGCATGTACTGGAGTTGAAAGTCTCCATCTTAATGGACAAGGTGAACAAGTATTGACGCGAAGTTACGTGTAGAGAGAGATCCTTTATGGCTAAGGGCTCAGTGGTGCGTAGGCATAAATCCTTTGCAGAGACACTGAGTAGTTTGTTGTTTGCATCATCAAAATCTATGGCCCTTTTGATCTGGCCAGTGTGGTCTTGCAAGGAAATCTTTAAAATGTATCTGTAGTCACATTCTGTGAATTCACCATCACATTTACTGCAATTCCAAGTGTTGAAAGATCTATGTGCAACTTTCTTCATGCATTGAATAACATCAAAAAAGAGAGGGCATGCAAGGAAGTGGAATTCATCCATGTTAATGTCAACAATGGAAGCATGCACAAAGAACCATAGGTTCTTATCAGAGGGTTGCATGCTTTGCAAGTCGAAAATTGTTTTAGATGGGTGTGTTCGAGACATAGATCCTATGTATTTGCGGCTCAAGGATGGCGATGCAGCGTGAATTCCATGATCAGTGTACCATTTTTGAAGGCAATGGGTTGCCTCAATATCTGGATTGATAAGGATGGTACTACTGGGAACACTTCCAATTGTTTTACCATTGTAATCTGTAAGATGGCCACCCTTTATTGCAAGGGCAGGTGGTGGGTCGGAGGAGTATAGTGAAGCGACATGTGAACCCTCAGTGTGGCAATGATGACCCCAAAGTGTGACATCAATGCTAAAATAGGATGTGTCTCTGAGGCAAACGGTTCTCCTACTTGTTTCAGAAGCATATTTTTTCCGAATTGTAGATGCAGGCGAGACAGAGCTAACAAGGCCAATCAGGTCAACCATGGAATTTGAAGGTAAACTTTAGAGGTCATTGATTCTTTTAAAGTGGAAGGAATGTAAAGGAATGGAGGGGAATGCATCAAGGAAAGGGTGGATGGTCGATGTAGATGAAAGGAAAATATCAAGATGGTTGTTCAAATGGTTATATAAAGGGTTGCTTGTTTTGATTGTGCCATTCGAGATAGTGTACATTGTCCCGATTTCAACAAGGGAATAGAAGGTGTCAACAAAGTTGTTAAAGGCAGAGACATGGATCTCTTCTCCAGAACAATCAATAAGGTCAAATCCAAATAGTTTTCCTGGGCCATGGCCATGTTGGTTGGTGTATTCATGGATGGGTGTCTTGGCAAGAACACTACCTTGGATGCACCATTTTTTATAGTTGGGATTGAGTGCTTTGAATGGAATTACAGTTGTTGGCATGGGTATTGGTGTATCTGATGCTTGGGATGAGTGAACATCGCTTTCTTCTATGGGGTGGCTGGATTGGCTAGTTGATGAACCAATTGGAATGCCAAAGCTAGTCGGTAGTAAAAGAGGAACATGGCTCCCAACAAGGGAAAGCTTGCAGTGGACCAGTTCAAGATCGAGTATTATAATAGTCCTGTAGGAGAAAAAGGAAAGAATTAGTAAAGGTATTATAAAATTTATGATGTTGGTGGTAGGTAAAAATGTACAAGCTAAGCTACCTAAGAGAGGGCTTAAAATATTGGGCAGAAAAGTACGTGTTATTATGGACGACGGTGTAGGTGCACTTGGTGAGCTTGATGATAGAGCCTTCTTGGAGTTCTCCATTTGATATGAGGGAGTTGAAGGTAGTTGGAAGCAAAGTCTGGTCCATGTTGTTACAATCTTAGATAGTAATTCGGAAATGTGGAGTAGTTGCATTTGTTGGTCCGAATGGGTGGAGTGAAAAAACCTGCAGAAGTGGTTGAAGATGTACAGCACCAGACAACAAAGAAGATATCGCATTTTCTATCAAGGGTGCCTCCATTATGTGGGGAAAACACTGAGAGCAAGAGGAAACAAACATGTAAGTATATGAAATGTTTGTTTTGTGTATATATACATATATGTATATATATATATATATATATACTATTGCACGAATGACATACAACCATGCGATACGTACAATGAAACTGTAGCAGGCAAAAGAGTAGAATGTACAACAGTGCCATATATATGTTATTTTTTTAATATAATGTGAGAAAAAAGCATGCAATGGAATTATGCAAATTTAGGTTGTAAATGCTTAAAGTGTATTAGAGGCACGATCTAGCAAGGAATTTATCGGACACTTTGGCCCTTCTCGACATATCCCTTCTGGTCAACTAAATGTCTCATTACGATCCTCATTCTGTGTTTTATTGAGTCCAATTCTTGTCGCTTCAATACACCCCTCGTTCTACTTTTCTGATGCAACATAGTCTATTTGTCCTCTAATCTTCCATATCTAGGTTTACATTCTTTTCCATCAGTGTATAGGGAGGAGATTCAAACCAACGATGTGATGCACAAGTCAACAAAGGGCTTGACAATCTTCTCTCTCTGAATGCAGGTATTTTTTTCCTTCTGTGTCATCATTGTATAATTATGTGTTATTCAAAAGATTGAATATCATGTGTTATTCAAAAAATTGAATAAAAATTATATAATTAGTTCAAATATATGAAACTACTCTTGATATGCTTCTTGATCTAATACTTGTAATATAAGACAATAATCATAATACTAAATTGGAATAATACTAAAATCATATACATTTGGGGATCTCTCTAATAGTTGTAAAGCCGGAGAATTCTAGCCATCCAACCAAAACGGGGACAGAAAAGCATACAGTTTTTCAAGGGCAAACTTTTATCATCATTCCTACAGCAACAGGTCAGAAAATCTAGATGAAATAATTCATGAGAGACCAAGAAACATATGAATCAGGAGCATAACAAGAAGGCTGATAGGCACATCCATGTCAGCAAAATAACCATTCATTCAAACTGAATGCTTGTTCCTCATACAAAGAGTGAAAGGGCAAAGCGCGGCACAAGCCAAAATAACTGAAATATCCCATGATCAATGATCATACCATCTAAAGATCCAGAAAATTCCCCATGCCTCGGGGCAAACGAAAGATCTTGTTTGGAGAGACTGCCAGCCTGCTAGTTATGCTCGCGATAGATATGATTGATGGTCACTAAAGGGACATGATGCAGTAGAGAAAGAATGTCATCACACCAATGACTCAAAAGTGGGGTGTTCAATGAAGCAGTTCTCTTCACCCAAGAGATGATAACCTGTGAATCCCCAAATACAGATAACAGAGGGATCCCCAAATGAATGGCAACCGAAAGTAGTGACCAAATAGGCAGAATCTCTAATTTGGTGCTAGTGCATATATTATCCTAGGTTAAGAGCTTGTTGGCTATTTATAACCATAACATAATTAAAAAAATTAATTCCATAAAATAAGCATAAATTTTTTTAATTCCATGCATAAGCAAAGTTATTTTCTTTGTGAAATGTGCCAAAACAATCCTCAATAACTACTTCAGATTTGCATCATAACTTCATACCAAAATTACCCTTCAACAAACTTTCAAATATGTGTATTGAAGAGAAGGCTCTTCTTTGCAAAGAAGTGCCACATTTTTTTCATTACATTCCTCTCTATGATCACCTTCAGAATGCAGAAGAATTCCACAAATGCAGATACATTTTCGGGTCTCTCTAATATATGTAAAGCCGAATAATTCCAGACATCCAACCAAAATGGGGACATAAAATACCAAGAAACATATGAATCAAGAGCATAACAAGAAGGCTGATAGGCACATCCATTTCAGCAAAAGAACCATTCATTCAAACTGAATGTTTGTGCCTCAAAAAGAGAGTGAAAGGGAAAATCCCGGCACAAGCCAGAATAACTGAAATATCCCATGATCAATGATCATACCACCTAAAGATCCATAAAATTCCCCATTCCCCAAGGCAAATGAAAGAGCCTGTTTGGAGAGATTGTCAGCCTGCTAGTTATGCTCGTGGTAGATATGATTGATGGTAACTAGAGGGACATGATGCAACAGAGAAAGAATGTCATCACACCATTGAATCAAAAGTGGGGTGTTCAATGAAGTATTTTTGTTCACCCAAGAGATGATAACCTGTGAATCCCCAAATATAGTTAACAGAGGGATCCCCAAATGAATGGAAACTGAAAGCAGTGCCCAAATAGGCAGAAGCTCTATTTTTGTGTTGGTGCATCTATTATCGTAGGTTAATATCTTGTTGGCTATTTATAACCATAATATAATAAAATTTATTTAATTCCATAAAATAACAATAAATTTTTTTAATTCCATGCATAAGCAAAGTTATTTTCTTTGTGAAATGTGCCAAAACAATCCTCAATAACTACTTCAGAATTGCATAATAACTCCATAGCAAATTTACCCTTTAACAAACTTTCAAATATGTCTATTGAAGAGAAGGCTCTTCTTTGCAAAGAAGTTCCACATTTTTTCGTTACATTCCTTTGTAAGAGCACATTGAGAATGCACAAGATTTCCGCAAATGCAGATACATTTGGGGATCTCTCTGATAGCTATAAAATCGGATAATCCCAGTCATCCAACCAAAATGGGGATAGGAAAGCATAAAGTTTGTGAAGGGAAGAATTTTCTCAACATTCCTGTAGCAACAGGTCAGAAACATTATCTTAAATAATTCGTGAGAGACCAAAAAACATATGAATCAGGAGTATAACAAGAAGACTGATAGGAACATCCATGTCAGCAAAATAACAATTCATTCAAACTGAATGCTTGTGCCTCATAAAGAGAGTGAAAGGGCAAAGCCCGGCACAAGCAAAAATAACTGAAATATCCCATGATCAATGATCATACCATCTAAAGATCCAGAAAATCCCCCATGCCCCGGGGCCAATGAAAGAGCCTATTTGGAGAGATTGTCAACCTGCTAGTTATGCTCGCAGTAGATGTGATTGATGGTCAGTAAAGGCACATGATGCAGCAGAGAAAGAATGTCATCACACCAATGAATCAGAAGTGGGGTGTTCAATGAAGCAGTTTTGTTCACCCATGAGATGATAACCTGTGAATCCCCAAATACAGATAAGAGAGGGATCCAAAAATCAATGGCATCCAAAAGTAGTGCCCAAAGAGCCAGAAGCTCTAATATGGTGTTGGTGTGTGTATTATCCTAGGTTAAGAGCTTGTTGGCTATTTATAACTATAGTATAATAAAAGTTATTTAATTCCATAAAATAACGATAAATTTTATTACTTCCATGCATAAGCAAAGTCATTTTTTTGTGAAATGTGCCAAAACAATCCTCAATAACTACTTCAGATTTGCATCATAACTTCATACCAAATTTACCCTTTAACAAACTTTCAAATATGTCTATTGAAGAGAAGGCTCTTCTTTGCAAAGAAGTGCCACATTTTTTCCTTACATTCCTCTGTAAGAGCACCTTGAGAATGCACAAGAATTCCGTAAATGCAGATAGTTGTAAAGTCGGATAATTCCAGTCATCCAACCAAAATGGGGAAAGAAAAGCATAGAGTCTGCTAAGGGTAGACTTTTTCTCATCATTCCTGTAGCAATAGGTCAATAAATCTATCTGAAATAATTCGTGACAGAACAAAAAACATATGAATCAGGAGCATAACAAGAAGGCTGATAGGCACATCCATGTCAGCAAAAGAACCATTCATTCAAACTGAATGCTTGTGCCTCATAAAGAGAGTGAAAGGGAAACGCCCGGCACAAGCCAAAATAACTAAAATATCCCATGATCAATGATAATACCATCTAAATATCCAAAAAATACCATATGCCTCGGGGCCAACGAAAGAGCCTATTTGGAGAGACTTTCAGGCTGCTAGTTATGCTTGCGATAGATATGATTGATGGTCACTAAAGGGACATGATGCAGCAGAGAAAGAATGTCATCACACCAATGACTCAAAAGTGGCGTGTTCAATGAAGCAGTTGTGTTCACGTAAGAGATGCTAACATGTGAATCCCCAAATACAGATAAGAGAGGGATCCCCAAATGAATGGCAATCGAAAGCAGTGCCCAAAGAGCCAGAATCAACCCCCATCCCTCGGTGTCTCCTTTGTGATCCGTTGGTGCTCCGCGTGTTTTCAAGTTGAGTCTGTGTAAAACCTATGTGTTGATAGCTGGGCCTTCCAAACGTTTTGGAGGTAAAGGTTGGAACCCAGTCTGGGATTCTCCGTAAGTGACAACATTGATGGTTGAAGGTTTTCGATCACTGCCTTGCTCTGCCCTCCCATTCCGCCTATAGGTTTCAGTGTTCAGGTGTTTTGCACCTCTTTGTTTTCCACCTCTTTGCTGAGAATTGTTCATAGAATTTACCGTGACTATTGAGCTGGTCAGAACCATAGGTGTCCAGCGATTCTGGAGTGTCGTGGGCAATTCCTAGAGAGGTAGTCCTATGAAAGAGCCTGTTTGAAACATGAAGTGTTTTTTTCTCAATTTCGCATTTCTTTTGAATTTATTATATAGCTTTCTATTCATGGAGGAGGTGGTTGAACATATTGTCATGGTGACCGCCCCTCCTTGCTACCTAAATGGTGTTTATTGGTCAAATTTAGTTTGTGTGGGTTTGCACAGAGAAGTTGCATTGTTTCTAGTTGCAAGAATTCTGATTCAAAGAGCCAAAGAACTAAAAAAACATAGGTGCATCTATTATCCTATGTTAAGAGCTTGTTGGCTATTTATAACCATAACATAATAAAAAAAATTAATTCCATAAAATAAGCATAAATTTTCTTAATTCCATGCATCAGCAAAGTTATTTTATTTGTGAAATGTACCAAAACAATCCTCAATAACTACTTCAGATTTGCATCATAACTTCATACCAAATTTACCCTTCAACAAACTTTCAAATATGTGTATTGAAGAGAAGGCTCTTCTTTGCAAAGAAGTGACACATTTTTTTCATTACATTCCTCTCTAAGATCACCTTCATAATGCAGAAGAATTCCGCAAACGCAGATACATTTGTGGATCTCTCTGATAGCTGTAAAGCCGGAGAATTCCAGCCATCCAACCAAAACTAGGATAGAAAATCATAAAGTCTACCAAGGGCAGACTTTTATCATAATTCCTGTAGCAACAGGTCAGAAAATCTATCTGAAATAATTCGTGAGAGACCAAGAAACATATGAATCAGGAGCATAACAAGAAGGATGATAGGAACATCCATGTCAGCAAAAGAACCATTCATTCAAACTAAATGCTTGTGCCTCATAAAGAGAGTGAAAGGGAAAAGCTCAGCACAAGCCAAAATAACTGAAATATCCCATGATCAATGATCATACCATCTAAAGATCCAGAAAATTCCCCATGCCCCAGGGCCAATGAAAGAGCCTGTTTGGAGAGACTGTCAGCCTGCTAGTTATGCTCGTGATAGATATGATTGATGGTCACTAAAGGCACAGGTGCATCTATTATCCTAGGTTAAGAGCTTCTTGGCTATTTATAACCATAACATAATAAAAGTTTTTTGATTGCATAAAATAAGCATAAATTTTTTTAATTCCATGCATAAGCAAAGTTATTTTATTTGTGAAATGTACCAAAAAAATCCTCAATAACTACTTCAGATTTGCATCATAACTTCATACCAAATTTACCCTTCAACAAACTTTCAAATATGTGTATTGAAGAGAAGGCTCTTCTTTGCAAAGAAGTGCCACATTTTTTTCGTTACATTCCTCTCTAAGATCACCTTTAGAATGCAGAAGAATTCTGCAAATGCAGATACATTTGTGGATCTTTCTGATAGCTGTAAAGCCAGAGAAATCCAGCCATCCAACCAAAACTGGGATAGAAAAGTATAAATTCTGCAAAGGGCAGACTTTTATCATCATTCTTGTAGCAACAGGTCATAAAATCTATCTGAAATAGTTCATGAGAGACCAAGAAACATATGAATCAGGAGCATAACAAGAAGGCTGATAGGCACATTCATGTTAGCAAAAGAACCATTCATTCAAACTGAATGCTTGTGCCTCATAAAGAGAGTGAAAGGGCAAAGCCCGGTACAAGCCAAAATAACTGAAATATCCTATGATCAATGATCATACCATCTAAAGATCCAGAAATTTCCCCATGCCCCGGGGCCAACGAAGAGCCGGTTTGGAGAGACTGTCAGCTTGGTAGTTATGCTCACGATAGATATGATTGATGGTCACTAAAGGCACATGATGCAGTAGAGAAAGAATGTCATCACACCAATGACTCAGAAGTGGGGTGTTCAATGAAGCAGTTTTGTTCACCCATGAGATGATAACCTATGAATCCCCAAATACAGATAAGAGAGGGATCCCCAAATGAATGGCAACGGAAAGCAGTGCCCAAATACCTAGAAACTGGAATCTGGTGTTGGTGCGTCTATTATCCTAGGTTAAGAGCTTGTTGGCTATTTATAACCATAATATAATAAAAGTTATTTAATTCCATAAAATAACAATAAACTTTTTTAATTTCATGCATAAGCAAAGTTATTTTCTTTGTGAAATGTGCCAAAACATTCCTCAATAACTACTTTAGATTTGCATAATAACTTTCAAATATGTCTATTGAAGAGAAGGACCTTCTTTGCAAAGAAGTGCCACATTTTTTCGTTACATTCCTCTCTAAGAGGACCTTCAGAATGAATAAGAATTCCAAAACAATCCTCAACAACTTGAAAACACGCATAGGACCAGTGGATCATGAAGCAAACACGCGGGGATAGGGGTTAAGTGCCAGTACCACCGAATCACGAAGAGGACACGTGGAGAACCATCGGATTGCGAAAAGTGGAATGTGCCAAAATAATCCCCGATAACTACTTCAAATTTGCATAATAACTCCATAGCAAATTTACCCTTTAACAAACTTTCAAATATGTCTATTAAAAAGAAGGCTCTTCTTTGCAAAGAAGTGCCACATTTGTTCGTTACATTCCTGTCTAAGAGCACCTTCAAAATGCAGAAGAATTTCACAAATGCAAATACATTGGGGGATCTATCAGATAGCTGTAAAGTCAGAGAATCCCAGTCATCCAACCAAAATGGGGATAGGAAAGCATAAAGTCTGTGAAGGGAAAACTTTTCTCATCATTCCTGTAGCAACAGCTCAGAAAATCTATCTTAAATAATTCATGAGAGACCAAAAAAACATATGAATCAAGAGCATAACAAGAAGGCTAATAGGCACATCCATGTCAGCAAAATAACAATTCATTAAAATTGAATGCTTGTGCCTCATAAAGAGAGTGAAAGGGAAAAGCCCGACACAAGCCAAAATAACTGAAATATCCCATGATCAATGATCATACCATCTAAAGATCCAAAAAATCCCCCATGCCTTGGGGCCAACGAAAGAGCCTGCTTGAAGAGACTATCAGCCTACTAGTTATGCTCACGATAGATATGATTGATGGTCAGCAAAGGCACATGATGCAGCAGAGAAATAATGTCATCACACTAACGACTTAGAAGTGGGGTGTTTTTCTGAACATGTTTGAAGAAAAACGATGTTCACCCATGAGATGATAACTTGTGAATCCCCAAATATAGATAAGAGAGGGATCCCAAAATGAATGGCATCTGAAAGCAGTGCCCAAATAGCTAGAAGCTCTAATCTGTTGTTGGTGCATCTATTATCCTAGGTGAAGAGCTTGTTGGCTATTTATAACCATAATATAATAAAAGTTATTTAATTCCATAAAATAACTATAAATTTTATTACTTCCATGCATAAGCAAAGTTATTTTATTTGTGAAATGTGCCAAAACAATCCTCAATAACTACTTCAGATATGCATAATAACTCCATAGAAAATTTACCCTTCAAAAACCTTTCAAATATGTCTATTGAAGAGAAGGCTCTTCTTTGCAAAGAAGTGGTACATTTTTTTCGTTACATTCCTCTCTAAGACCACCTCCAGAATGTAGAAGAGTTCCACAAATGCAAATACATTTGGGGATCTCTCTGATAGCTTAAAAGTCGGAGAATTATGGACCTCCAACCAAAATGGGGACAGAAAAGCATAAAGTCTACCAAGGGTAGACTTTTATCATCATTCCTGTAGCAACAAGTCAGAAAATCTATCTGAAATAATTCGTGAGAGACCAAGAAACATATGAATCAGGAGGATAACAAGAAGTCTGATAGGCAAATCCATGTCAGCAAAAGAACCATTCATTCAAATTGAATGCTTGTGCCTCGTAAAGAGAGTGAAAGGGCAAATCGGGCTCTTTCTACAAGATGGGCTCTTTCACAGAAGGGGCTCTCAAGAAATCACCTCGCGACAATCTAGAATCGTCGGACAAGAGTCATGGCTCTCCATAAATGACTGGACTGTAGAACGAAGAGAATTGTTTGGAAACCAATGTTCATTTCGTCATCTATTCAACAAACCATGCTTCTCTACGTGTCATCTTCGTGATCCGCTGGTTCTCCGCGTGTCTTCTTCATGATACGCTGGTCTTCCGCGTGTCTTCAAATTGACTCTTGCTGGGTAGTAAAGAACTTCGGTGTTGATAGTCTGGCCTTTCGGATCTTTTGGAGGTAAAGGTTAGAACCTAGTTCGGGCTCATTCACAAGTGACATCATTGATGGTTGGACCTGGGACTTAACCCCCATCCCTGAGTTAGTTGATTAAGGTTTTTGGTTGGTGTCTTTCTTTGTCGTAGTTGGAAATACAGGAAACCTATGCAAAATGCACAGTGCAAGAGGAGACACGTGTAAAAGTAGCACTGGAAGGAGGGACAACGACATCTACAGTTGTTGAGAACAAAACTTCAGAGGAGAATGCCTAACGGCGTTGCATTCAATTCTGTGCCTTGATTTCATTGAAGATGCAAGTGAAAATTCTAAAATATGTTCAATTATAAGTTTTAGTACAATTGTCTATATTTGAATTTATTCTTTACTTTTCATGTGGAATCATCCATCTCTCCTGTTACATTTCACTACTTATGGCTTCATGCTTTATCCAAAAACAGTTTAGAAAATTTCATTTCAACTGGAGTTTGGTGAAGTGGAAAATGCAAAGGGGACACAGTTTTAGTTTTTTCTTCTAGATTGTTTTAGGATTTTTGAAAGTTTTAGAGAGAGACCCTCAAAACCTTTAGGGCATGGAAAACTATCTTTGAAACTTTAACTTATAAAACTATGCCAAACATCAATTTTTTGCAGAATTTCTACTTAAAACTTATTCTTGCACCCTCTTGGATAGGCAACTCGCCTTACTCATTTATCATTTATTCTCAACATGGAAGAACTCCATGGACATTGATTTGATTCATATGAAAGTGATAACATAACTGTAAGGTCTTTGGACTGGAATGACTTTAGAATCCATTAATTAAAAAGGGTAAATGACTTGCAGAGTGCACTCTACACTCAATGGATTCCAAAGCCCCGAAATTTAAAGAGGGTTCCTGCTTGTGTGTAAAATTCTGGTTCCCTCAGGAAATCTATAAGAATCCATTAATTAAAAAGGGAAAATTACTTGTAGAGTGCACTATGCACTGAATGGATTCTAAAGTCCCTAAATAAAAAAATGCGTCCTCCTCGGTTGTAAACTTTCGATTCCCTCAGGGAATCTACAAAGAATATTCACAAGTTGTGTTACAAGCATTTATAGATAAAAGGTTTCCAATGTGTGTCAAAATGCTTGTTGACGTAAGGAATTTAAGAAAACTCCATGAAACACTTAGACCTTTTTTTTCTTCTGTAGCTTGTTATTTTATTTTATTCCTATTAAGGAAATCTGCAAAAGCTTACTACATATGCAATTCCCCTCATGCCTTTTAATATCTATGCACCCAGAGAATACAGGGGCACTCCATTCGTCTGGTGTCTACGTGCATATAGTTATGTGCGTTAATGAAGGTTCACTAAATATAAAAGATGTATTCCATGCATTGAACATAGACATTCATTTGCTTGCAAATTGGATAAAGGTAAGCAACTCTAACTACTTTGCTCTCTTGGTTCTATTTTTAATACCACCAGTGATTTTTAAGTTTAGTTTCTCAGAATGAACATTTTTCAATTTTAATGCCTAGCATCCAAAGTGACATTGATACAGTTTGTTCTGGTAGCAATTGTTGGGATTAATTTTAGAAAATTGCTTCTCGCCCCTTTCTTTCAAACAAATTTTAATCCTTTATCCATTTTGGTTTCCTTAAATACAATGTTTCTTGATTGCAGAATTCTATATTTTCCATTTCTTAGCTGCCTGTAATCTCTACAATATTTTGGATTTTTACTGTTAAAGTGTAAATTCCACCTTAATAACCAAGTATATTGTGGATTTTAATTCTTTCTTTTATCAAGCCCTTCTAGGTATAAGGGATTGGGTAAAAAGCTGAGGTAAATGTGGCAAAAGCTGTTTTCTAAGAAACAACTACATTGAGAATTTTGAAAGAGTGGTTCTATGTAAAAGCCTCCATTGGGTAAGTAGCTAGGGGTAATTGTTGCAAAAGTTGTTTTCTGAGAATCAACAATATTGGGAATTATGAAAGTGGCTCCATGTAAAAACAAACCATCTTGTAGTTTTGAGACACTACCCTATTATTTGGTTTGTAAGAGATACCAGTACTTGTAGATTAGAATTTAGCTGAAGTTGTCTGATAGTTGCCTTGGTATGAGCTAATTTTGACAGAAATTCTGGGGAAAAAACATGTTTAAAAAGTTGAAGTTTATTATGTTAGGTTCATTTATCACATACTCCAATTGCACTACGAATTTGAAGATATTATAACTCGAGAAAGTTGAATATTTGAGTAGAATTCTTAGTGCTGTTCAAAATTCTATCTAATAAGTTCTGGTAGTAGTTCCTAGGGCAGTTCTAAGGATTCCTGAGTGGGCATACCCATATTAAAAAAATAGGAACATCAAGAAAAATGTAGCTCAAAACATTTTTCTTCTTCTGATGATGATGGTGGTGGAATCCCTCCCATAAGGATAATATTAAAATATTGCTCACTCATTGGGCACACAAAATATAGATTTGGTTTGCTTAGTGATAACTCAATTTCCAACTCACAAGTGCCCAATGAGTCAAATCACAGACTTGATGCTAGCTAGCAATAGGAACTCAAATCATTTAACTTTTTTTCCCATTATGATGGTGGAATTCCACCCCTTCTAGAGAACATTTCAATATTTCTCACTCCTAGGGGAATGAAACTACATAAGCAAGTTGCATAGATAAAAAAACCTACTCGAAGAGTCAACTCACAAGTTTCTACAAACTTTTACTTAAATTGTAAATGTACATCACCAAATTTCATTAATCTTACCAAAAGTAGCACTAACCTTAAATCACTAAATACACTTGTAACTTAGCTTAACCTAAAAACTAAACCACTTCCTAAAACATGTCCAAATTTCAATACCTCCCCTTTCAAAATAACAATACAACCTAAATGATATCTTAATAATGTCAATACCTCCCCTTCCAAAATAGCAATACAACTTAATGTTATCTTAATAATTCAATACATTACCAAAAGAGACCATAAACATGCTTAAGCTCATTCCAAATTAACAAAGAACCTCAAGTTCGATTATTCAAGTATATTGAGAAATTAACCAATACGATAAATATATTGAAAAAGATACACCTAGACCATGTAAAATTTAAAATAATAGTATTTTTATGTCACTCTCCATTGCCCCAAAAATTGATTTTAAACTATTTCCACTTTCCCAATGTATGATAACTTAAAAAGATACAATTACCAACCTAGGAATTCAAAAAAAGGGCCAATGTAAAGTGAATTAAAAAGTTACAATTACCCACATAAGAATTTTAAAAAGATGATTTTACAAATGACTTGTGATGTTACAATTAAGATGTTAGAATTACCAAAGTCGGGAATTACAATTACCAAAGACATGTTACAATTACTTCGTCTGCAAATTTTTTTAATCCCAACCAACCAATATAGCAACACAACCATCTGAGAGCCCTCCTCAACACACAAGGTAACATCACTCATAACGAGTGAGTAATCCAAGGGCCTTAGAATTAATGAGGAAAAAAACTCTAGGCATGTGATGGAGCTATAAGAAAATAGTGTTTGGGATATTTGCTATCTATTTTACATGCAAACAACCAAGTAGAGCTGGAAACCCACACAGTGTTAGTTCACTGTTAGGCTAAACTTTTCCCAAATTATCTATATTTCCAACTACCCTTTCTAATTTTTGGGCGGAAACACTTATTTGGGTTTGCTTTTTGTTATTTTTTGTTGTT
Organism: Pseudotsuga menziesii; assembly: GCA_001517045.1. NCBI lineage: Eukaryota > Viridiplantae > Streptophyta > Pinopsida > Pinales > Pinaceae > Pseudotsuga > Pseudotsuga menziesii. The sequence continues at coordinate 100,089 of LPNX010959999.1, forward strand.
GGAGAAGAGATGGAGTCTACCTCTTCTGTTGTAGAATGCATTGGAGTCCCCAACTATGGAAACTCATTGTTTGTCAATTTCCCTGTGCCTTTATTGCTATTAGGATTTACTACAAGATAGGCATGAATTCCCCAGATTCCACATGAAAATGCTGTGTCATCTTAACTCAAGAAGGAGAAAAAGGAAGCGCATTTTCGTAGAATATACCATGTCATGTTAACTCCACTTAGAACACATGCATATAAGAACACATGCATGCAAGACATTCAAGAAACTAAAAACACATTCTTCACTAAGGGGTTTACTTACTAGGGCCTATCTTGTGTGAAGAACTGGGGTTGCAGAGGGGTATTCGTGGACCATAAATAGTCTGAAACTTAGATCTGCAAGGAATAGAGCGAAAAGATACATAAAATCAGACAAATGTCTTCCCATAACTTGAACAACAAGCTTCCTTCGTTAATGACACCCACATCCATTCTTGGACAAGATAATTAACAAATATATTTATATTCAAGAATGCCAAAAGAAATTGACATGGAGTAAATTTTGCGTATAAAAGTGTATTAAGAGAACTAAGGCCTATTCTATGAAAGTAAAATAATTTGGAAATTCAGAAGTCATTGTCGCTGTATAGAAACTTGAAATACCCTTTAAATAATTAGAAAAACAAATATTAAAACAAGAAAAAACATAAAACAACATTTTTATTTACCTGTTTAATTTCAAAACAAAAAATTCTTCAAAGAAAACGCATTGTAGATGTGAATATCAAGATCAAGCATCAATGGAAACAAGGTCACCCTGAAAATAGATACTGCCAATAACAGTTTAGCAACAACTTACAAAATTTCTAGTATATAGACAGACCATGGCAAACAAGCCACTACCAAAAAACTTTATGAAATAGAAAATTAACCACTTAGTTTCCAAATTTTCAGCCCTACCAAAGAGGATATAGTTTCTATGAAATCCAAATTGAAAAATTCAAGCCCTGCCATTTAACTATGGCCTGCTTATTTGAAAACCATATCACTAAACTACATGTTATCGAAAGCAACCCAAATTTTATAAAACAAGCATTACACACAATTTGCAAACAATGATACGATATATATCAATAATTGATACTAGGTGCTTCCCTGAAAATAAAGATAACATAGCTGTCAAATTATCATGCATGCAAGGCGAAAAGTATTATAGAAAAAAAAATTGAAGAGCAATATCACGAAACAGGAGCGAGAGGTCTCAATCATTTTTATCAGTTTTTTTAATTTGATTAGTGGATTTAGGTGCCCTTTTACATTAAAGGGGCATATTACAGATCTCAATACCCTGGGATTAGGTGGCGTATGAGAGAGTAACCTTTCAATTTAGGGGCTAAAATGGAAGAATCTTTGATACCATAACTCTGAAATGCCCTTAAAACATCCCTTGTCAATGTTAACCTACAATGAACATAGTTCCCTCAACAGTATCTTGGTGGAGAAATTAATATTTTTTTATGAATTAGTATCCGCTTAGCATTTTATATTATGTTAATAATCTTTGGCGATTGGAAGATTCTCTTCCTTTTTTTCAATAAAAAAAATTGTCTTATTTTGTGGACTTGAGACGAATCATGAATGTTACGATTGCAACTGTCCATCACGATGTTAGTTGGGCTATAAATTTATTGTTGCAAACATATTGGTGACAACTAAGCGATATCTGGAGTAACAGGAGGAGGACAGATTATTGGTTTCTTGTTTCATCAATGTGAGTGGTTGGCTGGCACGGTTGTCCTTCTTTGATGCCCATCATTATCGCACATAATGCAAAACAAAAAAGTTCACTCGGTAATTGGGAAAGTAGTCATCATATACCACTTTCTTGGCTTACATATTAGCAAGCAGGCTCCCACAGATAGAAGCCAACCGAAACTGTCTAACCTAACATTTGGCGTGGGAAAAAGGACAACTGGCATAGACAACATGCCAGGATTTTAACAAGGACACAACCTTTCGAGCCCAGAAATGATGGAAATGAACGCAATAAAGATGGAGGAAACCATCGACAAAGGTGGGGAGCATTGTTTAACCCAATTGCCATAATGAAACTAATCCCCCATCAACATTCATAATGGTTCAACTTTACATGGGTTGTTGGTGCTTGATTTGGGTATTAATTTAGCAGTTGCTAAGGTATGCAAAGATGAAGCATTGCTTGTTGCTTATGTTGCAAAGATGAAGGATTAACCTCCCCATTTCAAAAGTGCTTGTTTCTTTTCCTGTTGTTTGGTCTGCCAAGTGGAAAAAAAACCATAATAAATCTATAGTTTTGGCCATAGTGGGGGATTGGCTTGGGGGTTTTCCTTTCTTTGTTCCCCTGCATTGGCTGCAAGTTTGGTTCTTCATTTTCGATGATCCAAGACCACCTTATGATATGATGTTCTGTTCTAAGAAAAGATTCAATATCTGAAATACAACAAATTATTCAGAGGTTTTGAATTATTCTAAGCTATACGAGAATGGTGGTTTAGTGGTCGGGCCAGCTGTGGTGCCCAATTCTTTTAATGGCAGTTTTGTGGAAATTGATGAAATGAAAACACCCAGACAACACCCAGACAAGCCTACAAGATTGACACTAACAACAAATTTGCCATAGAAATGAAATTGTGTACCTGTGTTTTTTTAGTTCTTTGGCTCTTTGAATCAGAATTCTTGCAACTAGAAACAATGCAACTTCTATGTGCAAACCCATGAAAACTAAATTTGACCAGTAAATGCCATTTATGCATTAGGAAGGGGCATTCGCCATGACAAGATGTTCAACCACCTCCTCCATGAATAGAAATCTATCTAATAAATTCAGAATAAATGCCAAACTGAAAAAAAAACACTGGTCTTTCACAAGACAAGCTCTCCAAATATCGCCCACGGTGCTCCAGAACCGCTGGACAACTGCGGTTCTAAAAAACTCAACAGTCACGGAAAAGCCCATGAACAATGAAACTTGTAGGCGAAATGGGAAGTTCTGACAAACTCAATAGTCACGGCAAAGCCCATGAACAATCAAACTTGCAAGACAGAGCAAGGCAGTGACCGAAAACCTTTACCTCAACCTAAAAACATGCAGAGGACCAACGAAACTTTAAAACACGCGAAGGACTAGCGGATCGCGAAAAGGACACGTGAAGAACCACCGGATCGTGAAGAGGACACGCAGAGGAGCAGGGTTGGCCGAATAGACGACGAAAGGAACAGTGTTTTTCTAAACATGTTCAGAGAAAAATGCCTTACGATGTAATTAGAGATGTTCAAGTTTGCCAACTGGTATTGACATGGACACATATCGACTATAATTAATGATATCCATGCTTGATGCATAATGAATGTATGAGTGGAAGTGTTCTAGTGTTTGGACTGAGGGGTTTGTGCATCTCCACTTGTTAGTCAAAAAGTTTTTCTAAGTTTCATTCTATCTGATCAGTGTATTCATGAGAATGAATGGTACTTTGTATGACTGGTTCACTTATGAGTGGACTTCGTATTCATGGAAATTGATTTTATTACCATTTATAAAATGAGTAAATGATATGAGTGATTTATTAGCAGCCATTTAATGTCAATTAGATTTAGTTCACACAAAAAAACCAGTTTTTATTTACCTACGAAAATGCAAGTTATGCTTTTGTTCGTATTTATTGTATTTAATTGAAAAATGCAGCGAATAAATAAATGTAAAATAAAATCCCGCACCTAAATTTTGTGCACGATTAACTTGTTCGAGGGCAACACTTTAGCTCTGTAACTTATGAGTTTTTTGTAAGTGTATTTATCTACGGAATGTAAGTTTAGGCTAAATGGGTTGGGAGGGTTTAGGTTTTTTTTCCTTTTTTTTTAAATACAATGTTGTTAGGGTTTAGGGGTCACAAAGGGGAGGGGTGTTTAGAAGATAAAAATGAAAAATGAAAAATTTAAAATTTAAAATAATTGAAACTACAAAACCTGGGATAAGGGTAGATCTTCCTTTAATTAAAACTGCATCCTTTAAA